>JADILG010000163.1:0-35942 GCA_017591655.1 Thielaviopsis populi | reverse complement strand
GGGGGGCAGGTGCAGGTTTGCAAGCAACGTGCAGCATACACACACACGCACACACACAGACCTTGGATTGAGAGACAGGATGGAAGGCCTTGATCCTACCTGTTTCGTTGAGAAAGAGGGGAAACAGAAAAAAAACAAGAATCTGTCAAATGGGGCTATTTCCATGCTGGAATTCGTACAGAGGTTTCTTCATTTGGAGCTTGTGCAATTGCAGCTTGGTCATGCCATGTGGTCTCTAGTAGTAGTTCCCTTTTCCTCAGACCAACAACAAATGCAACCTTCTTTTTTTTTCGTTCTTTTCATTTTTCTTCATTTCAGTGTGATTGCTTGTTGGCTGCAGTGTTTCTACTTTATTTTTTTCTCTATTTTTGTTTTTCTTTTCTTTGCATCATCTCGCCCTGCTCCCTTAGAGAGGAAGGAGAGAGGGGTCCTGCTCCTACTGTATATGCTCACCGAAAGCAACCAACAGCCACATGACGAACAAAGCAAGACAGAGCTCCTTTTTGTGGGCCGGAGTGGGTCACTGCAAACAAAGAAAGAGGGGGAAAAATAGGAATAAGGGTGTATCCATGCTCTATAGAGCTAGGCCTTGGGCAGAGGCAGACAGAGGCAGACAAAGGCAGACAGGCAGATATACCTAATGTGATGAATAAGTATAAGCCACTGCTGGGTATAGTATTTAGAGTAGAGTAAAGGCAAGTCTAGCCATAGAATATGAGCTGTTATTAGTTTTGCTGTCCTACATCTCTGTTTGCTCAAGAAGAGTCACTAAAGGGCTATTATAATAAGAGGAAAGAGCAAGGAAAGGAAAGAACAAATTTTCTTTTCTTATAAGAAGCCATTTTGCGTTGTGGGTACTTCCAAACAGCACTAATACACTTAGGAAGGAACCAGACTGACGACGTCGAGCAGACATACGAACAAAGGAAGGTATTACGAAGCAAGGACACGAAATTTCTTCACCGCTCCAGCAGGTTAGTTTTACTGGCACTTGCTTGCATATGAAAAAAAAAAGAGAAAAAAAAGAAGAAAAAAGGTACTTTTGAAGCAAAGCACACCCGTTTGGCAGTTTGGTTTTTTTTTCTTTCTCGCTGTAGTTCTTTCTGTTTGACGAGAGGGATATTCTTTCTTAGTTTAGCCTGTTTGCCTTTTTTTTTTTATTTCCGTAGGAATCCCCTCTTGCCTTGCCTCTTGTCTGGGTTCTGTATTTCTTTTTTGCCTCTCTGTGTACCTACGTACCTGTGTACCTTTTTCTTTTCTTTTCTTTTTTTTTTTCTCTCTCTCTCTCTCTCTTGCTATCGTTGGATTCAGAATCATATCATTCTCGTAACGTCGTCGTCTTGAACCAGCTTCCTCCTTCCTCTTCAGACGCTGCCCGCTCAGCAGAGGCAGCAGAGCAGGAAATTAAGCGTCATTTTATCTCTCCCTTGAAAAGGCTTTGGGTCTGAATTGACAGTTTCTTTTCTTTTTTCTTTTCTTTTTTCTTTTCTTTTTTCCTTTCTTTTTTCTTTTCTTTTTTTTCTTTTCTTTTTTCCTTTCTTTTCTTTTTTCCTTTCTTTTTTCTTTTCTTTTTTCCTTTCTTTTCCTCTTCTCTTTTCTGTCGTTGTCTTCCCTGTTGCTGCTTGTTTGGGCTTAGCAGATGTCTCTGCCTTCTCGTCTAGTTTTTATGACCCCTCAGCTGCCTGGAAGCCGAGTAAGCCTGGAAGTGATAAACTGCGGGGATTTTATCTCGTTTCTTTCTTCGCTTACCTTTTTTTGTTTTTCTTTCTTTTTCTTTTTTTCCTGACCTTTTGATCCATTTTATCTTTGTTTTATCTTCGTTTTATCTTGGGCTTTTTTTTTTCTCTGTTTCTTTACTTTTCTGTACCGTTCTAAGAACACACCCCATTGGAGCCTTTCCGCTGCTATTTGTGCTAGGCTCTTTTCGGGCGTACACCTCACTCTCACCCCACCCCACCCCCGCCCCGCCGAGTCTTGTCTGTACGCCCTCTTTGTTTGCCCACCGTCATACTCGGTCTTGGTGTGAGGGAGAGACGCCATACAGCAGAGACGCAGAGACGCAGAGACGAAGAGACGCAGAGCTGCAGAGAAACAGAGAAACAGAGATATATAGTCTTTTGGCAGCCCACCTCTGCTTGCTCATTCTTGTATCTCGAAGCATCATCACCACCACCACCACCACCACCACCAAAGAGCAACAGCACTTTACTTGTTACGACCTTTTCTTTTCTTTTCTCTTCTTTATTTAACGACTTGTTTCTTTCTTGGTACTCTGATTCTACATTTTGCAGTCGAGTATATATTATAGTTATACAGCACATCTACGTACTACATATTACGCTGTGCACTCGTATATACGTCGACACACCGTATATCATTCAGACAGTCACACACACACACACACACACTCAGTCATCATGCCTCTCAAGCTACATCTGCGCAAAGCCAGCAACTCGTCCATTTCTACGCAAAACATTTCATCGCCCATCATGCAGAGCCCGAGTCCCAGCCCGACCTTTTCGACCATGACTGCGTCAACGCTCTCTTCGCCCGTCACCCCGCGCATCGACAGCATGTCTTCTGCTTCTTCTACTTCTTCTTCCTCTTCCTCTTCTTCTTCCCACCACCGCCGCTCCAGAACACTAGACTTTGACCCTCTCAGCTTCCACCCCGTCTTCCACGCCCCGCCGCGCCTGCAGGACCGGCCGTACCTGTTCACGCCGTCCATTCCCCAGAGCCCGTCGTCGACCATGTCGGTGCGCTCACACTCTACCACCAAGATCATTCTGCAGAAGCCTCGCAGCCTGCCGCAACACCTGACCATTGTGCACGCCATTGAGGAGCAGACCAGCTTCTACGACGACGCCTCGGATTTCGAGAGCTTTGTTGGCGACGACGATGACGACGAGGAGGAGGAGGAGGAACAAGAAGAGGATCAAAAAGAGGATCAGGACGACGAGGACTTTGACCTGCAAAACAGCCGGCTGGTGCAAGAGTTTTACTGCAGCCCGACGCCGGTGCTCCTCCAGAGACCGTCGCTGCAGCGCTCGCACTGGTCCGAGTCAACAATTGCCTCTGGCGAGTCTGACGACGACGACAACGAGGACGAGGACACTACAGAGCAGTTTATGACTGCCGCCGCCGCCGCCGCCGCCGACGATGTCACCATCACCAGCATTGAAAACGCCGACGAACACCAGCAGCTGCAGCCAGCCACCAAGGCGCTACCGTTTCCCCCGCTGCCCATTCCGCCGTACGCCGGCGAGTTTGTCGAGGACTCGGAGTCGGAGGCCGAGGACCGCGACTTTTCGCCGCTGTCGCCCGTGTCGGAGCGCGCGCCGACGCCGCATCCGCAGGAGCGCACCAGGGCCGCCCGGGCTGCCAGGGCTGCCAGTGTCGCGGACGAGGCGGTCGAGGAGCGCTTCCGCCGCGGCGGGTGGAAGCGGTGCGGCGGCATCTTTGACCACAGCGAGTCGCACTTTCGCTTTGTGGGCCGTAACTCGTCGCCGGCGGCTTTTTAAACACCAAACAAAACAGAACAGAACAAAAGGCTGATCTGGAGTCTGTCTTTTTTTTCTTTTTTTTCTCTTCTTCCTCTCTTTCTTTTCCATCTTTTTTTTGTTTTTTTTATTTTTCTCTTTCTCTTTTAATCACCTTCACTCTTTTATTGTTTCTTTTTTTCTTTTTGTCTTGCATTTTCTCTCTGTTGCAACACTCGTTATATACCACGGCTACAGTTTCCTTTTTTTCTGGTTTTCTATCTTGGGGGGTTTTTTATTATTATTATTATTCTTCTGGTTTGTTTCCTTTGTCTTTTGCATGTGATGTATCATCACCGGCGCAAAGCGTTGTTGGGGAATTTTGGGTCTTCTTTTTCTTTTGTTTTTCTTTTGTTTTTGGACATTTGGAGTGGATTATATACCACGGCGTGTGAGAGTGACACTTTACGAATAAATACCGAGGAGATTTTATATTTATTTACGTTTGGTTTTGGATTGAGTCTATTTTGGTGTGAATGTGTGAGATGTGTGGACTTGGAGATGCAGTCAGTCAGTCAGTCAGTCAGTCAGTCGGGCGCTGTGGGCTGCTGGTGCCCGGTGTCCGGTGCCCGGTGCGCCAGTCCTAACGCTGGGCGCTGGGCGCTGGGACTGGCGTGTGCGCGGACGTCTTTGTTTCTTTTGTTGTTGTTGGAGAGGTACTTTGTGGTACTTTGTCACTTGGTGTGTGCATGTGTGCATGTGTGCATGCAGGCCGGTTGGTCTTGTCACGATAAGAGACGTTGATTGCCTTGCTGGCTGGCTGGCAGAAGCGGGGGAAGTGGGATTTGCAGTGTGACATTGCATGCGTGCGTGCATGTACATCTGGGTGTACATGTGTACGTGAAAAAACAAAGTTTTTTTTTAAAAAAAAAGATTAATTTTTTTTTAAATTTTTTAAATTTCTTAAATTTATTCTTTCTTTCTTTTCTTTTTTTCAGACACAACCCCTCTTCCTGTTCTCTTCCATCTCTCCTCCTCCTCTTCTCTCTCCCTCTCATCACCCCCAAACCAAGTTTCACATTCACACCACCATCCTACCCACCCACCCACCACACGGGTCCAGGCCCTGGGTGGCGAGAGAGAGAGAGAGAGAGGCGAAAAAAAAAAGAAAAAAAAAAGAAAAACGTGGCCCATGGCAAAACAAACACACACACGCACACACACTGTCGTGCTTAGTAGTGCGCTTAGTAGTGCAGACGACAGCGAACAAGTCCAAGTCTTGCCTAATGTCTAGCTCCCGTTCTGCTGCTGCTACTGCTGCTGCTCTAGACTCGTCGTCACACTCACACTCACACAGATACGACAGACACTCACCCCCCCCCCCCCCCCCCCCCGGTTTTTTTTTTTTTTTTAAAACGGGGGTTTTGTTAAAAAAAAAAAAAGGGGGGGGGGGGGGGAGGCAAAGAATAAGCATAGAATGCGGTATTGATGAACGGGGTAGGGGCAAAAAAAAGCCAGGAATGACAAACAAAAGCCACGATGTTATCCAAGACAGATATCAAGACGAAGCACCTCCAAAACAGCCGGAACATCATCCCACCAGATATTGCAAAAGAAAGACAATACGAAGGAAAACAGAAAGTACAAGTGAGAAAAAAAAAGTAACAGAGAAAGACAACAAGACAGGACAAACAACAGACGAGCAAATACAGAACAACCCAAGTCCCCCATCCACGCCCTTGAGTCCTTAAGGCCAGCTGCAGAAGAAAAGGAAGAATAAAAGCAATGCGAAAGGAATGAAGAAAACGAAAGGCCCCTTCATAGCGTATACTAGTTCCATCACATAAAGAAATACACGCATCAAAGGGACAGCATTGAAAGCGACATGATCTGCTGTACCACGCCCTCTTTTGTCCACTCGGGTGCCACAAACGAGAGCGTGTTGATCAGCATGTCCTTGCTAGGCAGGCTTTCCACCGGCAACATAGCCGTGTTTGTTGTGTCCGACGGATCACGTGATCTCTCAACCATCTTTTTGAGCACACCGATAACAAGAACCACAAGGTAGATCAACGAATCGTCCTTGGGCGGAGGCGCGCCATGAGCTGTCGTCGGCCGTGCTTGAAGATCGTATTGGGAGCCCAAAAACCGCGACAGGTGCAACAGACTCGGCGCAATGCCATTGGCCGGCGACAGCCACGTCTTGACCAGTGGTGTCTCGTGGTTTGGCGCCATGCCCAAAAGCATTCCGGCCGCCAGCAGGCCTTGCATGAGGAACGGCTTACGGCATTCGACTAGCGTCCCTATGACAGACTGCCGGCCGTCTTTTGAATAGTCGGGGATCGGTGCAACGGCAAGACCGAAGGCGCGCGTGAGCATGTCAAGCGGGTCATGCACAATCGCTTGTTCCGTGGAAAAGATGGCACGGAAGTGTGAACGGTTAGGCTCATCACGCGCCAAGGTCTTTGCTAAGGCATCAACCGCATGGGGCAGATATGGGTGAATGAGCGGATCGTAAGTTGAAAAGAATGTCGTCCCCTCCTTCTCTTCAGGCGCGGGTGACGGAGCAAAACACAAGAGAAGATGCAACAGGGCGAGGGCATTATCGCGGCTGCTAATTTCCAGTGATGAAGCAACATTGGAGAGAATGATGATGCAGTCCTTGATGAAGTCGAGCGTATTTATGTTGGTGCGCAAGAACAGCTTACGTGTACCAATAGACCGAATGACAGAGCACATTAGGTTAATAACCGATTCGTCAGCCAGTGGCGCCAGGTTCGGGTTGTTTTCGCCGGGGCACGAAAGATTGCGGAATATGCCAAAGATGCAAATTAAACGATCCACTGCCCGCTGCATGTCGTACTCGGTAGTTCCAAACTTGGGAGCATCAAAGACTTGGAATGAATCCTCCTTGGTGAGGCGCACCATTTCTTCATAAGACGGGAGCTCAATGTCCTGGCGTAGCTGTGTCGTATTGCCGAGCAAAACATCGACTTGATCCTCAGCACAGTCAACAAGAGCGTCGGCAAGGTCCTCGCAGTATTGTAGCTCAATGACATGCAGTTGATGCATCGAGACAGAGACATCAGCAAGTGTATCCAAAGCCACGCGGATTTCACTGTGCAACCCACACTGCAAACTACGCGTCAAGGCGGCGATATCGATGTGACCAAGCTCTTGAACGGGCGGGTAGTCGGGACGCATGCGCTCGAGATCGTAACCAATGTTGTTCATGGTACTGAGATTGAGCAGACCCCACGTCCCAATCTCTCGGCTGCGTGGGATGTACTCGCCACTCCCCATGAGGAAATTGGGAGGCGCTTCCGACAATACCATCCCCGGAGGAACACTGATTACGGCGCCAGGGAATCCGCTTATTTCGGTATCCAGGTGTGGAAAGGGAGGCTCACCCAGCGACGGAGCAGTCGCTGGTTCTCCAGATCGGGGATTCCCTCCACGCGAGTGGTTTGGTAACGGCTGACCAGGAGCCTGAGCATGGTTGAAAGCTGCGCCGTTAACTGGCGGCTGAGGTGTGCCAGGGTTGTTGGGCATTTTCGAGATGTGAGCTGGCGTTGTAGGCGGGGCCTGAGATGGCATCGTATGAGGAGGACCTTGCGGAGGCGGTTGTAGCTGATGGTGCTGTTGTTGATCATTTTGTGACAGGCCCTGTCCCGGCATAGTTGGTGTTCCGGGAACGCTGGGAGGCCCTTGGCCAGGACCTTTGCGCTGACTCGACGCCCAGGCTTCTTCAAACAGGAGGAGGTTTTGCTCATAAATCATCTTGATCACCTGCGGCGCATTGGGGACCTGGGCAGGATGGAACTGGAGAGCTTGGGCGATATGAGGCCACTGGTTGGTAGTGGTTACGTTCTTGTACATGCCGCGATTCTGGACGTGTTGGAACAAGATAGGCAAGCTAACGTGGCGAGGCCCAATCATTGGGTTCTTGTCAAGCGGCAGGTTGCGCGAGGCAGAGAAATTGATTAGATTTTTCATGAAGGCGTCGGGGTCGAGTCTCTGGGAAGGCCGTTGTTGGGGGCGCATTCCGGGGGTGGGCTGTTGGCCATTCATCATAGCAGGTGATTGCTGAGGCTGCTGGGGAGGAGGATGAGACAAGCTTCCAGGTCGTCCCTGAGCCTGAGCTTGAGCCTGAGCTTGAGCCTGAGCCTGGGCTTGGGCCTGGGCTTGGGCCTGTGGCATGCCCTGGGCCTGCATGTGCTGCTGTAGCCTCATTTGATACGCAGCAGTCATTTTTTGTTGTTGATCAATAGAGTTGCGCGAGCCCTGGATCTGGGGTTGTTGGTATATTTGCTGCTGACCTGGCTGTTGCGACATTGACTGGTTTGGAGTTGGGGCAGTTGCAGGTCCGGGAGAAGGACGCGGCTGGGAGGGCGACGAAGCATTAAAGACGGGATTGAAGGCTGCTTGCTGTTGCATGTTCTGCATGTATGGGTTGGAAGGTTGAGGAGTACCGTGGTCAGAGGGAGCAGGCGATGCCTGGGGATTAAATTGCTGGTGGCTAGGTGAAAATGGGTGCGGCGATGCAGTGGCGACTCGCTGCGGGACACTTCCGGGACGCAGCGGCTGATTCGCCATCATGGGCGAGGGGGTCGCATTGGTAGAGCCGTTGTGGGCAAGGCGGGGTGGGTAGGGCGAAGCCTGGGCCGGGGGGTTTTGCGGTTGAGAGGTAGGGAACTGGCCTGGGTTGTTGGGGTTGTTGTTGAAGGCGTGTTGCTGTTGATGTGGGTGGTGTTGGTGATGCTGTGGTTGTTGTTGTTGTTGTTGTTGGTGGTGCTGCTGCTGCTGTTGGTGCTGCTGTTGATGCTGTTGATGCTGCAGTTGCTGCTGATGATGATGTTGCTGTTGCTGCTGCTGTTGATTCGGAGTTTCGGAACGCGTCGTCGGGATTGTGCCTGGATTAGGACGAGGCGAGCCGGCCATGCTATCGTCGCGTGGACGCGGGCGTTTCGAGGGGACGATGGGATTGGTCTGATAGGCGGCATTCTGGAAGGCCGATGGAGACGCGTTACGCATTGGAGCCGAGCCATTCGACATGGCCATCATGTTGGCAGGCTGTCCCCCAAACTGGGCGGCAGCGGCGGCAGCAGCATTGGCGGACTGATTGAACTGGGCGGGGCTGCCAATGAAGGCGGAAGGGTCCATCATTACGCTAGACGGAGTACCAGCAGATGGGTCGGTCATAAGCGGGAAGCTGTTGCCATTGTGGTTCGGGGATTCGTTCATCCAGGCGCTCATTTCTGCGGATTTCAGGTGCGACCCATCCGGTTGGCAGTTTTGGAGGCTGTAGGGAGTGGAGAGTGGAGACACACGGCGGACACGGTGGCTAGGAGGAGAGATGATACGGCATTCGGCGTGTGCGAGGCCACGGGACTGAGACTATGGAGAGATGAAAAGCGCGGCGGGAGGCAAGGAAGCGGGGAGGGCGATCGACGGACGTGAGAAGGATGGAGATGCGATCGCAGTCGCAATCGGAAATCCAAGCTGTCGCGTCGCAAGCTGGTTGGAACAGGGCACGATGCGGGCTAGACGTAGCCTGTGCGGGCCTTGAACTGGACAGATTCGATGGGCGAGAGAGGGAACAAGCGAAAGCGACAGACAAATAAATAAGCAATAAATGCAGATAATAAAGACAAGGCAAAGAGCAAGAAAATGCAGACGAGTGATACGCAGAGCAAGGCTTTGAAGCTGAGCGGAGGTCAGTCACTTGGACTCGACAACAAAAATACAATAAAGCTCGTGCGAAGCTGGAGTAAAAAAACGACACAAGATGTCGCAGGCCGTCTTTTTTTTGGTCGCGATGATTTGATTGCTGCGACGATTGTCTTCAGCCTCTTTGATTGTCCTTTTTTTTTTCTTCGCGAAATGCGGACGTGTACGAAGCGAGGCCAGATGGATGGCGTTACTAAGGGCGTGGGCGTGTTTTTTTGGCCGGTCGGGGGTACCAAAAACGGGAGAGACACGAGGGAAAAACGGGAGAAAAAAAGGAAATGAAAATGCGGTATTCTAAGACTTGAATCCAATGTTTTCTGGCAACAGCAGCGCGCAGCGGAAACAAAGTACAGGAATATCCAAAGCGTAGCTCAGCAGGATTTTCGAGACAGCCTTGCGCTCACTTGTGGTGTTGTCAAGATGACCCTTTCTGGCACGCGTTTTCCGAGTTTCCACTTCACGAGAGAATGCGCCACAGTTGTCCCGGGTGTGGCGCAGGCCTGTGGCGCAGATACATGGCTGGGGCCATGGGTCGAAGGTTAAAAGGGCTAGGAGGTTTCAGCAGTAGAAGAAGAAGAGCCAGGTCGGGAAAACCAGCCAACACTTCTGCTCAGGCTATTCACTCCTATGTCCACTGTCAACAAT
Source organism: Thielaviopsis populi (assembly GCA_017591655.1). NCBI lineage: Eukaryota > Fungi > Ascomycota > Sordariomycetes > Microascales > Ceratocystidaceae > Thielaviopsis > Thielaviopsis populi. Next base: position 26,088 of record JADILG010000163.1, on the reverse strand, counting down.
TTAGTGTCTACTGTCTACCTTCTACTGTCTACTTTCCACGCAGTCACTCCTAGATACTGCAACCACGAGCAGCCGTCGCTGCTGTACATGCAAATGGAGATCTACATGCAGCTGTTTATGTACCTGCAGCGTTGTAGTATAGTGGGAGCTATTTTCGACGGCTGCTTTAATATCTTGTCGTTTGGCTGTCTTGTTAAGAGTAACACAGGCCAGCGGCCGCATTAGTCTCCGTTTCGGCATCGGCTTTGACGCCGGTACAGTGGCCAGCTAAGCATGGCCAATGATGACTAAGCGCGGCCAAGTGTTCGTAACACAGCGGACAGCGACAAGAGTTAAATCACAGCATGCATCGGGCTCCGGCCAAATCAGCCACCCAACTCTTCAAAAGCAAGTATGTGCAGACCCTCCGCAGCTAGTTCTCTTGTGGCGTCTCTGCCTGTTGCTTGTGACATCTCTTGCTGACTGCCAGTCTGTTTCTGGACATGTCTGGCATATCAAGATACCACTTATCCAGGTGTCACATGTCTAATGTATTTCCTTTAGGCAAGTGCCACCAGTTTTGCAAATAGGCTCCAATGGAGTTGAACAGAGGATGAATTCAAAAGTACAATTCAAAGAATAACAATGGCAACACATGCTGGTCAGAAGGAAAACCACAACATTCCCACTCTAGACCAAGTGTCAACACCTGTCACAGCAGCCACACATAACGTGGCAGATCCAAACCCAGTTGTCAGCAGTGCTGGTACAACGAATGAACAATTCTCCTCGTCCAACGATTATCAAGGGGGCATCGACTTTCGAGCCACGTACCGTCCAGGTTGTAATCGGTAACAATCGGCTTGCCATGGCCATACTGCTTGATCTGATCGAAGGTCAGAGATAGAGGTGCAGCTGGAACATGCATGATCATGATTGCGGCAAGGGTTCTTTCTTGTACGCACAGTACAAGTTGTACTTGCGCACAGACAAAAAATATTGTATAAACTTTTGCGAGGGATACGCCTGGTATTGGTGGAACACAGAGTTCTAAGTCATCGGGGGACCAGACAGAGCATTAACTGAAGGGTTATCCGATGATATTTCCCCCTATAACCCTAATGGCATTCTTGGGTTTTTTTTTTCTTTTTGGACAGAAACCCCAGCCTTGTCTTGATTTTTTTTGACGAGGCTGACAGTCTAGTCACACTGTTGCATCTCTTGCTTCTAAATGCCTATCCATATGCATCTCTTCAATTACTTGTACTTTCATTTTCGTTCGTTTCCGTCCGTTAATTGCCTTTGCCTTCTCACCCAGGCCGTTTTATATCCCTAGAGACCATCGGGTCTTGCTTGATGATCGCAGCTTAGTAATTTTTCCAAGCCAGGCGGCGCATTTAGAAGCGCAAACTTCCTCCAAACCAACTCGACTTGACTCGACTCGACTTGACTCGACTCGACTCGACTACAAAGACAAGCACACACGAAACTTCAACGAGTGCCATTTCCCACATCCAGAAATATCAGCGCCATCATGACGCTCTGTCGATTCTACCAGATGGGAACGTGCCGCTACGGCAGTGAGTCTTCCGATTTCACACACACGCAGGGCCCCAAGCCTTCTATGGGATTTGCGCTAACAGCCTTGAATTGCATTGCTCCAGACAGTTGCAAGTTTGAACATCCAGGCGCGAACAAGAACGCTGGCAACACCAGCAACAACCGCTTCTCGGCTTTTGGCGGCAGCGGCAACACCCAAAATAGCTCTGATAGTGGCGACAACCGTACGACTTGATCCTTATCCCCTCTGTCTCTCTTTCTCCGCCTTCTTACACATACTCGTTCCCATTCTGCCTACACCACCAGTCCTGATCTGCGCCGAAGCCTTTCTCCTACCGGCCCGCTTGCTACACCTATAAGTCCCGCGCAAAACTGACTCTCAGCTTGTCTGCACATCATCTACAGCCTACAAGCTCTCCCGCGACGCAATCGAAAAAGACCTGACCAGTGAAACGCCACAGTGGATTCTTTCGGCCTATGGCCCAGGATCCAACGCCCCAGAACAGCTATGGGGTGGTTTTCCTCTCGAACAGAGCTTTGAAGAGATCCGATTACATTATTTGACGAGCGAGCAAGCCGGAAAACAAACCGAGGCGGTAAGTCACAAACCAACAAGCCAACCAAACCAAACCTGGACTCTTGATAGCCCAGCTATAGCACTCTTTCAGCGGCAGTCGCACTTTTACAGTAGCGCATGTACGCTGTAAATATAGCGGTCATCTCGCGGCCCTCTCGCGATGTCTAGCAATGTCTAGCGCCTGCAAGAGCCTACTGGCCGCTATAAGTCGGCGCCACAGAACGACAGACCCTCTTTTCTTTTTTTTTCTTTTTTCTTTTTTCTTTTTTCTTTTGCCTTTTGTTTTCCCCATCCAGCTTTGGCCATTTGCCTTGTTTTGCTTCTACTTTTTTCGTCGCTTCTCCATTTCCGTGCTTGCTTGTGTTCATTTTCTCTTCATTTTACACACGTCGAGATCAAGCTATACACGTGTTTCGGGTCGCCCAACCGCCGCTGCACTCTTAATATCACGTCTGTTTATTTGATTGCCTATCTAACTCTTTTCGCGTTGCCCGGCCATCGCACCAGCTCCAAGAAATCACCAAACTATACCAGGAAGCCCAAGGCCGTATCCGGAACGCTGCCTCCAACCTAGACGACGCAATCCGATATATCAATAGTGCCCGTGATAAGCATCCGAACCGAATCGATATCGTCGCGCAGGGAAACTCCAACTCGTCCAGTACCAGCGCGCCCAGCTCAGGCGCTTCCTCAAACAACCCCTTCGCGTCCAGCTCCAACAGCAGCACCACCAACACAGCAACCTCTACCGCGCCTCGAAACCCCTCAATGCTCGGCGGTGGCTCTTCGGTCTTTGGCCAGCCCAGTATCATGGGCCAGAAGCCCAGCCCCTTTGGCCAAACCTCGACGTTTGGCCAACCATCACAACCGAATGGAGGCAGCGCCTTTGGCCAGCCTTCAAGCTTAGGAGGCGGCAGCGCCTTTGGAAAACCCAGCGCGTTCGGCAGCATGGCCTTGAATAATAACGGCGCGAGTGGCTTCGGCGCCTTGAATTCAAACGGTTCAGCTTTTGGCCAGTCAGGATTTGGCTCATCAACTGGTGGCACTGCTGCTGCTACTGGTAGTGCCTTTGGCCAGCCGTCTGCTTTTGGCCAAAAGCCAGCCTTTGGCGCTCCCTCGTTTGGAAAGTCAGGCTTTGGCCAACCAGCCTTTGGAGCTCCAGCAGCGCCGGCGGCGACAGGCGGAGGTGTCTTTGGCCAGCCCTCAAAACCAGCACAAACAACTAGTGCATTTGGACAGCCCGCGCAGCCCGGCGGCAGTGCCTTCGGACAGCCTTCGAATCTGGGCCAATCAGGCGGTAGTGCTTTTGGCCAGCCGTCGCAATTAGGCCAGTCCGGGGGCAGCGCCTTTGGCCAGCCCTCGAAACTGGGCAGCGGTGGCTCGGCGTTTGGCCAGCCATCTCACCTAGACGCCAAGCCGAGCCCCTTTGGAACATCGGCAGGATCTACCGGCGGAAACACAAGCGGAAGCGGCTTTGGTGCCTTTGCAAACCAGAGCGCGTCTGCAAGTAGTCCATTTGGCCAAGCCAACACCAACAACAACAGCACAAACGCCGGTAACAGCCCATTTGGTGGTGCCAACACCTCGGCTGGAAGTCCATTTGGACAAGTTTCGACCAGTAGTAATAATCCATTTGGCTCCACGAACAATACATCTAGCAGTGGCTTTGGCCAACCTGCTCCTGCTAAGCCCAATCCTTTTGGCACGCCAGCAAACTCTGCAAACACCAGCGTTTTCGGACAACCCTCAACCCCCGCAGCGAACAGTCCCTTTGGCATGGCAAACAATAGCAATGGCAACGCGGCTGGTGGTGCCGCCAGCGGCGGATTTGGACAGCCCTCTACACAACCCAATCCCTTTGGTACGCCCGCTGCGGCTCCGGCCCCAGTCAAGACTAATGATCCGTACCCGCCCAACAGCGGCAAGCAGCATGCTCCCCTGGATAGCTACACAACGCGCAACAGCCTCACACAGCAACTCGCAACATTCAAGGGCCAGCAGGTTGAGTATGTGTCGGGCACGCCAGGTGTTCGCGACAACGGGTCCAGGGTATGGTGCAAGATATTGTTCCCCAACGGCCCGCCCATCAACTACCCGGCCACAGAGATTCCTCTGGACAAGATGGACGACAAGGTCAAACAGCAGTGGGAGCACTTTGCAACATCAGGTTCATTTGTCGATGGCAAGATCCCCATGCAGCCGCCGCCGCGTGTAGCGTGTACATGGGACTTTTAGTTGGGCGGGGAGCTGGTCTGCCGGCGGAGTGAATTCTTCTCTGCGTCTTGCGTTGCGGGTCATGAATAGTGCGTTTATCATGGGTATTTATCTGGGCGTGTTTTGTATCTGTCATGTTGAGTGTCTGGCGTTATGGAGCCTTGATGTGTTGGGACTTCGGCGTGCGTGCGTGCGTGTTGTGTGTGACAATGATTCTTGTTTCACGTCGTGCACAGCGGACAGGCTAGGCTGTTGGCTTTATTTATTTTCATTTTGTGTTTTTGTTTTCGGCATGATTTGTTTGGAGTATCGCACTCATGCCACCAGAATTTTAAATCAATCACTTTGCCTCAGCTCGAAGATCAGATTCAAGGCTGTTGGACCGGCATCCCAGTCTGAATACACATGAATGTCTAGGTGAAGTTGTTGAAAGCGGGTCCCGGCAAAAATATATAGAACGCCACACCAGTACGTAACGGCGCCACATCGGCCTGTGGCACAAGCTTCTGGTTTTGGCGATGAATCATCCAGCACTCAGAGTTGATGTTGGCCTGCTGTCGAAGAGAGTTTTCCAAGCTTATAAATCTGCTATGAATCGGCGGTAGAACGACGCCCACACTCAGAAATACCCACTGGTCAGACCGGCAGTCTCTCTCTTTTCGGTACAGCAACAACAAGCCACTTTCAGCCGGTTGGGAGGTCCAAGATTGAAGCTACACAGTCTTGTCCTCTTCTCTACCTTGGCACTGGCGCACAATAGACGGCCAATTCTTTGACTCCGTTGTTATACTCTGCTCACACTATGGCCTCGTTACCCGAGTTCGCACCCTTTCCATGCAGCCAGGTCCGTGATGCTCTTCCTCCCGCGGAATGGACTGCTGCGCTGGCCGCATGGGCCACCCTGACCAGCGCCGTTCTGGCTCTCAGCGATGACGATCTGAAGGCGTACTTGGGCACCTCGAGCGCTGCATCAGCAGTTCTGTATCTTGGCAGCGCGTACGCCGAAGTCGCCATCAACGGGCCCCGCGTACTCGGGTCCTCGGCCGCTCAGGCAACCACGCATCTCCGCCTCTTGCGCACGCTGCTTGTGCGGCTGCTAGCAAAAAGCCAGCTTGCCGGGCTTGGCGACTGGGAGCTCTTAGCCGACGTTGCGCGCGCGGATCGGACAAATGCCGGTGATGTGCTGGCGCTGGCGTGGACTACACAGGCTTCACGCATAGAGGCATCGCTGGCGGCGTTGAAAAAGAACCTGATTCGACTCCTGGACGCGAATCTGGGCGGTGACCTGAAAGCTGTAGAGCAGATACTGGCGCGGCTGAATCATTTGCTTCACAGGACGCCGGCGGCAGCGGCATATTTCTCGGCTGGCGATGACTTTCTCGATGGCGTCGTGTCGTGCTACAAGGTGATGAATCCGCCGCTGCGGAAAGTGTTGCTGGCGACAGGGTACATCTGTCTCCATGGTTTGGTAGATGGCCCCGGGCCAAAACTGGGCATGCTGGCTGACAAGCTGTACAGCTTGAAGGCTGCAGCTGACGCCCACAAGGCCGGCCCCGTTTCTGAGCGTGATTCCTACGTGGTGGAACTTGTTTCTGCCACGCCTCTTCTTTCCCACATCAAACAAGTCGCCGAGTCCAGCAATGCACCGGGTGCTGCAGCACTTGTTAGCCGTGTGTTGGCTTTAAAATCCTATCAGCGCTCCGGCGGTGTTGGCGCCACGCGGCCACAGCGCCTCAGACACAAGAAGCCTCTGGATAAGGGCAAACAGATTGTGCATATAGCGGCAGATGATGGGCAGGCGGAGCTGCATGCACACAGGCTCTCAAAGGTTGCAGAGATTCAAGATTTGTTTCCGCACCTTGGCAGTGCATTTGTGTGCAAGTGTCTGGATGAGTATAACGAGAATGTCGAACAAGTTGTGGCACATTTGCTAGATAGCTCGTTGCCGAGCCACTTGGCAGAGTTGGATCAATCAGAACAATTGTATGTATACCTATCGTGTATGCTACGGACCACGGCGTTATGCTCGTCTGCTAACATGGGTGTTTCCAGACCCGACAATGCTTTTGCCCAGACGCACGTTGAGATAGCTCCACGATCAACACCGCCTCCCCCATCTCCACCACTGGCGCCTCTACCTACACGTCGCAATATTTACGACGACGATGATCTAGACCGGCTCAGTACATCTGTTTCCAAGAACCTCCACTTTGGGAAAGCCAACGCCAGACAGACTGCCGACAGTTTACTATATGACAAATCTACCGCTCCAAGCAAGGCTTCCATCCTGTCAGCCCTTGCTGCCTTTGACGCTGACGACGACGAGCGCGATGACACGTACGATGCCGATGATGTGGGTGCCGCTGTCGATCAAGCCCATGACGAAGCTGATGGTGTCGGCCTTGGGAGCGGCAATGATGAAGCTCTGTGGCGCGCCTACACCGAAAACCCCGCCGTATTCGACCGCTCAAACGACGTACGATCGAGTGCCGCCCGTGCCAAGCTGCGCGAAGAAACTGCCATGACGGATGAGGCGGTGGAAGGATGGCTAATCATGCTCAACCGCTCACCGCAGCTCAAGCGCCGCCTTGAGGCAAGGTACAGCACGTTTGATGGCTCGCAGGCAAAACTAGCCTCGTCTCGGTGGTCCCGGCCGGCAGAAGACTCGGATTCCGAAGGTGCTGCAGGGCTATCGGAAGCCGGCAGAGGACGTGGTGGGCACAGAGGACGTGGGAGGGGAGGGGGTCGTGGCCGTGGCAATGTCGCCGGGCCAGTCGACGATGCGGGAACCCAGAAAGCGAGAAAGAATAAAGAGGCGAGTAAGGGTTCCCGTGCAAATCACAACAGGCGAGATGCTCATGCGAAGAAGATGGCCAGAGGTGGTTAGTTTACGGGTGGCCAGTAGGGGCCATGCCGCACTATGCCTGCGACAGATCCCTAGAAAGCATAGGCCAACCTTCCTGTGGTACACGTTCTTCATAGACATTGTCAGACTTGCGCTCTTTTATCATGTACACATTCTCCATCACTCCAAGTCAGCAATTCTCTTCTGTTCGTACCGCGCATTAAACTGATCCCGCTTGAGCACAGCCACCTTTGCGACCTCCTGTGTCAGTACATCTTCGGGGATGTAGTCCATAGCTCGGATCTGAACATGATGCAGCCAATACGGCACTAAAACCCGGCGTTTCTGCCGGACCGCTACATCGACTGTTTTGACGATAAATTGACCGTAAACATCCCAGCTCGGGGCGCTAGCAGGCACGCCCAGGCAGTTCCCCTGACTTCGCACATCGCCCGGCATCACCGCGAGACTATCAATATGCGCTGTTTCCGGTACCATTGCGAGCTCTCGAGCAAGTCCACAGGCTAGACTCATGTCAAACGCTTTCGTGGCCGAATACATGGTCAGATATGGCAGACCCACCGCCCCAGCCGACGTAAGCGACAGAACAAGCGAGCGCTCGTCGGGACCGCTGCGGTGGGCAATGAGTAGCGGCACCATGCAGGCAGTGAGCTGAGCCATGAAGCGCGCGTTCATGTCGATGACGCCGTCAATGTCGGATGCAGAGTACATGCGGAATTGGCGAAACGGGGCGCCGGAAATGGGCATGCCGCCGACGTTGTTGACGAGCACGGAGATTGCAAACTCGCGTGCTGCAAGGTCCGTCACAAGCTGCTGGATGGCTGATGGTGAGGCGGTGATGGCGTCCAGAACGATAACCTCGACTTTGGCGCCGCGGACCTGGGCTCGGATGAAGTCTTTGGCCGAGGCTAGCTCATCGGGCAAATGGCCGAGAAGAAAGACGCCGAAGCCTTGTCGTGCCAGAGCGGTGGCGGTTCCGAGTCCGATGCCGGCGCTGGAGCCGGTGATGAGCGCATATGCAGGCCGCGCGCTGCGGTGGTAAGCGGCCAGTGGGTGTCTGGGATGCAGAAAATGCAGCTGTATAAATCGAGCGAGAGAGTACAGCCATTTCAGCGAGACGAGGCTGCCGATAGTGGCCAAGGCAAGAAGCAGCGGAGAGGACATGATCCGAAGCCAGACAGACAAACAAATGGTTGAGAGAAGGTGGGTGAGGGGGAATATGGACGACCAGTTGTTGTTACATAGGTACATAGGTACATAGGTACGGGATGTATACATTACGCCACAGCCTAGTTGGCAAGGAACAATATGGACCCACATATTGCCGGCAATTGCAAAGCTTGTTCTGTGGCACAACAAAAAGCAAGCAAACTTGCTGGCTCCACTCACAACTTGCTTTGCATAGGCTGGCACTTGGTTGTCGGTGGAAGTTTGTGAGTTTTGTCGGGGATAGCTCCATAAGATGACATGCGTGGACTTGTCCCAGGTACCTGGAAATACCTTGAGCAGTGTCATCTTCGCTGAGAGTACTTGGCAGTTGTACCGCTATGAGTCACCCTTTCACTCAAGGTACTCGCAAGCTTACTCCTTTCCTAATATATGTACCACGCACGTATCGTGATGTCAGATTTACTGCTTGGTCAAGGCAACTGCAAGCTCAACAGCCCATTCCCCTCTTTTGCTAAGACGCAGTTGCATCTCCCGTAGAAGAAGCATAAATAGAGGCCACTTCCCCAGACCAATCTCGCGCATGTTCTCCCATTCTCGTCTCTTGTACTTATTCCATTAATGCTCTTGCCTGCCCCGTTTTTGTTTCACACAATCACATGCGCAGCGTCATCAACTTGTTTGCCCACCCATTCGTCATCATATCGACACATCTACACAGTCATGTCCTCTGCTACATCCTCCACCAAGAATGGCTACATCCCAACCAACTTGGCTAGGTACGACCAACTCCTACCCTTTGCCAAGATCATAACCCTAACAGCACACCCAACAGATGCTTTTTGACCACGAAGACTGCTGATGTTCTGATCGTCACTACCGAAGGCACTTCGTTTCCTGCCCATAGCGTTGTTCTCGAGAATGCTTCCAAGTCGTTGATAAAAACCCCAAGGGAAATGGGCCTTTTGCCTGTACGTTGCCACGATGTGTTGCCTCCTGTTCTTGGTTCTCGAGCTGACCTTGCTTGGATAGTCACCATCACTACCTGTCAAGATCCGAACGCCATATCGCCACGATGTTATTGAGCTGTTTCTTGAGTTTTTGTATCACGGCCAAGTCAACGATTTCAACCCTTCCAGAGGTACGAAAGTCGAGCTTTCTTGCTACAAGGAGTGACTAATCAAAAGTTGTGCCTGTTAGACCCGGACCTCCCGTCTTCTAGCACAATCGACCACCACGCGTATGACCTCGCTACCTGGGTCGAGGCCACATTTGCAGCCAGGACATTTGGTGTGCCCGAGTTTGGCACTGCTGTATACGAATACCTTTCCCTCTATATTTGCGACCTGATCCGATTCAACACAGACGAAGCTGTTGATGCCTTGAAGTTAGCGTACCGTAAGCACCGCCGAGACCGCAACCAAAATGTTATTCCAGTCCTGCTCAAGGGTGTCGTGGAAGAGTTTTCACTGCTGCAAGAGAACGAAGCCTTTCGCCAGTTTGCCGAAGAAAACGGAAGCTTCAGCTGGGATCTCAGCCAAGCCATGAACTATCGAATGGCCACAGTCATGGATAGTTTGTGGTAGGACAGAAGGAAGGTTTAGCCGGTTGCTCTCTGTTGTAATTATGGTGTATGTTTTTGGATTTCGTGCGCTATTTTGACAGTTTTTTTTTTTTTTGAAGAAATTTCAAGCTTCGTTGCTATGCCTCCCAATATATTGCGAGCAGCATACAGACAAGATACAAAGTGTATACCAATGACATACGGGTGTTTCGTCCGATATGGGATAGTCATACGCTGGCCCTAAATGTCAGCAATATATGTGCTATGAGAGGTTGAAAGAGTCTTTCTGTTAGCCTGTTAAATCATTGTCTCTGCCCAGCTAACAACTTGCTCTGTTACAGATCTCAGGCCACAATGGAAGAAGCATGGTCCGATATTCGGCTAGTCTCTAGTGATGGCATCAAGTTTCCAGCACATCGCTTCATGCTAAGCATGCACTCGGAAGTATTCAAAGCAGAGTTTATACAGCTCGACTATAAAAATGTGACTAGTAAAAGTGACTCCCGTCATCCAACAAAGCGACGCTCTAACATTGTCTATTGCAGGTCACCGCTGGGAATACTGACTCTTCCTCCAAGTCATCAGATAAACAAGTCCGCCATGGAAAATGCCAAGCAAACAGTAGACCAGAAATAAAGCTTGCCTTTCCAGCAGCAGCCGTGGCGATAATGATTCGGTTCGTGTACGCTATGGGGATAGCCCTTGATGACATCAAAGCAACTGGTAAAGATGCTCCCGCCAGCCTGTCACGCTTCCATCTTTCTCATCGTCAACACAAACGTCAACACTGATAACTGACTCTTTCTTACTCTACAGAAGAAGGATACAATGATCTCACCACGTGTGTGCAAGTCTGTATCATCGCCGATCGATATGCCATAGCCAAGCTTCACGATCTCATCTGGCCGCAGGTCCTGACCTTATCCGAAAGACAGCTGCACACTACGCCCTCCGCTGTTTTACATGCTATCGAGGCACTCTACACCGGCATTCCGGAGCGCAAGTTCATTGCTCTGCCGCTGGTCGACATGGTGGCCAAGGACTTCAACAAGCTGTGGAAGATCCCGGAGATTGCGCGCTTTGCCGCTGCACATGCCATGTTTGGCTGGCAGCTGAGCGTCAGGCTCCAGGCAATATGGACGGAGAGAGCTGCCGCTTCGAGTACGAGAAATGCTGCAAAGGTAGAAAAGACATAATACGGATGAGGGGGGGTGTCAGGTTTGCCTATGGGCAAATATCTTAAATATCTTTGGCCTTGACTGGACTACACTGAATGAGAGTCGTACAAAGCCCGAGCGTGCTTTCGGTTTTGTGTAACATATCAGACTTCAACTTCACGCCTCGATCGGTTAGTCACTGTCAAGAGAAAAAGGCATGCATCAACATATTTTCCATCAATATCTGCAGAAAGAAAAAAAAACCAAGACTATCTAACACACAGGCTCTACTCATGAACATTAAACATTTAAAATCCCAAAATCTCTTGTTTTTGCCTCGGACACCTACGGTATCTACTCGTCCCACATAACCTTCATGGTCTGGGGAAAGGGAGTCATCTGACTCCAGTTCTCGTCGACATATACAAAGAAGCCGCCAGCGCGAGGAACCTTCTTCAAAATTCCCTGGGGACCGGGAACTCTGCGTAGGTTGCGGCGCTTGAACAGCGCGCGGAACAACTCGGTGATGGCAGCCTGGCTGGCGCCACGGCCCAGGCATGCGTGCGGACCCTTGCCGTAGTGGATGTACGCATCTAGAGGACGGCTGGGGTCCACGGTGTTCGGGTCGGGGAAGTGGTTGGGGTCATGCGCAGCGCCGACGAAGCTGACAAAGACACGCTCGCCCGCGGCAACGCGTACCTCGCGGCCGTCGTCCTCGATGATGGTGTCGTCGGCCTGGGCCTGGCGGTAGACACCAAACGTGCCGGCCAGACGAATGCCCTCCATGGCGTAGCCGAGCAGCAGCGAATCAGTGGCCTCGCTGGCAGGCGCGTTGGCGAGGTCGTACAGCACAGGGAGGTGCACCTTACCCTCGTCGGTCAGGTAGAAGTCGACAGCTTGGGCAAAGACTTGGGCCTGGTTGGGCACCATTGCGCCAGCGGTGGGCAGGATGTGCGAGTTGACAACGTCGTCGTACGAATAGCCCTCCTTGAGCAGGGCACGGATGATATTCTTGCCGTAGGCGGCCAGGGGCTCGCCCTTCTTGACCGACTCGGCAAACATGGGCGACAGGCCCAGCTTGACGAGCTTAGTGTTCATCATAATGATGCCGGCCAGCTTGTCGCAGGCCGCCTTTGTGTACTGGCGTAGCGGGAAGCTCTTGACGGGGTCCAGGTCGAAGAAGATGGTGGTGAAGATGGCCGCCAGCGTCTTGTACAGCTCATACTCACTGAACACACCGCGCGTATATGTGTCGGTCTTGATGGGCAACGCAAAGATGCGCGCGGCAAAGTGCGTGTGGGCCAAGTTTCCGACGTCGCGCACCACGTCTACCTGGCGCGTGGTGCCCATGTTGTACGACTTGCTGATCAGCAGACGCTCGGCCGTCTGCGCATAAAAGGCCTTGATGTCGTCAATCCAGCCGTCGCGGTACAGCAGGCGGCCCATGCACCTGCGCTGGGCGCTGTGGAAGGCCGAGTCGCCCGACAGCATGAAGCGCGAACCGCCCTTGCCCATCAGGAACTCCAGGCCCTCGCCCCAAGTGACCTTGAAGGTGTCGGGGTTTTCGAGGACGGTCTGGGCGCCGCCGTACGTGGTGATGTTGACGCGCGGTGGGATGAAGGACGGGCGCTCAAAGTCGAAGAGGTCCGCGCGATGCATGCTGGCCAGGATCTTGGAGTTCTCACTGGGCACCACCATGGGGTAGTGGGCGTACACGCTGTTTTGCTTGAAGTGGTTGGGGAAGGCGCGGATGAAGAGCTTGTAGAAGATGCAGCCGTGGTTGAGGTTCATGTCGTAGTCGACCTCCTTGTAGCCCCAGTTGGTCAGAGCCTTGGGGTGGTAGTCGGTGGTGTAGAAGCGGTCGCCACGCACCAGGCACACGGCGTCAGACAGCACCACACGCGAGATGGTGTAGGTGGGGGCGATACCGACACCGGGGATCATGGGGTCCTTGTTCTCCTCGGCCACCAGACCCGTGTACAGCTCGACATTGTCAGGGTGTTGGTATAGGTTCTTCAGCGCACCAGCAACCTCAGTGTCGGAGTTGATGTCCTCGAAGGTCTCGTACGGCTTGAGGCCAAAGTGCAAACGGAACTCGTTCAGGCCCGCCAGGTTCCAGTTGCGGCCGCGCAGGATGCCGAGCATCTCAATGGGCCGCATGGCCTTGGGCACGTTGCGCGCGCCAAAGCTACCAGCCGGTTCCTCGATAGCATCGCTAATGCAGGCCACCAGGTCGTCGTCGCTGAACTTGCCGTCGGGGCCGCGTTTGAATCCGCCAAATGTACGCTCGCCAGGATCCTTGGGGATCGAAGCCTCGAACTTGCCAATGGCACACATCATTTCACGCGGCGACGAAGTGGCAGCGTTGTTGGCAAACAGGTCGCCGTAGAAGTCGTTGATCCACTTCTCATCCTTGGCGCTGATGCACGAGTGCCAGCGGTAGCACAGGTTGAACTCGGCTGAGACAGAGTTGCCGGTGCCGCGCTCGGCACCGACGCGCGTGCCAACATGCGGACCCATTTCTTGGCGCGGGTCGAGCGTCCAGTTGGTGTCGACGCGGTTCAGGTTGATGATGTTGCGCACGTAATCGACCAGGGTGATGTTGATGTACAGACCACTGGTGACCAGGCGCGCCACCTGGAAGAGCTCCTCGTCCTGCTTCTTCCACGCGGCTTCTAGCGCCTCGCCCTCGAGCCCAGGTGCCGGCGGGCTGAAGCGACCGTTCTCGTTGATGGCGGCGAGCATCTCCGCAGTGTGGTTGTGGAAACGATTGAACATGACCAGGAGCACGCACACGCCGGGCGGCATGCCCTGCAGGCGCTTGTCGGCGTAGGCGTCAGCCTTGAGCTTGCCGCCCTTGAAAGTGCGAATGGAGTCGAGCATCTCCTGGTTGCTGCCATACAAAGGCGACAGGTCTAGATAACTTGAAGTCTTGGAGCGCGTGCCGTCCTTAGGGTCACTCCAGAAGAGATCTGCAGGAGAGTGTCTTGGTCAGCGGCTGTGGCTTGGGCAAGCAAGTTCGGAGGAGTGGTAGGACCCGAGACTTACCGTGGGTTATGAGGGTGGCCCAGTACCACAGAATGCTAGACACGTTGTTGGGATGGGGCTTGAACTCTTTGCGAGCCATGACAGCGTCAAAGATGGTACCCGGGTCGGGCAGGGCACCGAGGTTCATCTTGCCAGGGCGCACGGAGCGGGAGTAAACCTGGCCGGCTGCGCCCAGCATAGGGTCCCTGAGGTTCTACGCAGTGTCAGTATGGAGGGGCTGAGGGGAGAGCAGTGAGAGTCTGAGGTGATGGCAGTGGCTACATACGTTGTATGAGCCATCGGGCTGGCGATACTTGGCTATCAGCCCAACATCCAGCAAGGGCGGGTGATCAAGGGTATTCCACAACTCGGTGATAAAATTGTTGGTCAGCTCCTCACGCAGCTTGGAGCCATTGGGCATATTGGCCACCATGCGGATGATGCGTTCCATGAGGTAAGTCTTGTCATCGATGATGCCATTGTTGGTGACTTTGGCGACAATGAGGTCCTTAAGGGTCTTGAGATCTGCGGGCAGGACATTAGCATGCGCCAGGGAGACGACGACAATAGAGAGGCCTGGACTCACCTGCAAAGGTCAACGACTTTAGCGACGCTAGCGTGCCCGGGCGCGTTTCGACCACGGCATACTGGCCGTTGCCATACTTGTTGGGTAGCGGTCTCTTTGACGCAGCGCGCAAAGCCTTGAAGCTGGCAATGGCGCCCTCGGGCTTCTTCTTCTTGTGCTGCAGGACAGGCCCGGAAATGGAGGCTGTGGACGGGCTGACGGGGGTCTGCAGCTGGGGGCTCACAGTGGCGTCAGAGCCGGCCTTTACCTTGGTGGAGCTGGTAGTAGTGGTGGAGAGCGCAGAGGGAGACATTATGATAGAGGGCGGTAAAGAAACAAACAAAACGCTGGGGGTATAAGAGATAGGAGAGGGTATAATATGGCAGAGCAAGTATGTCTTCTCGCGGTGGGACAACTAGCAGCTGGAATCTCTTTTTTTTCGAGTGAGCCACTGACTAATAGCTTCAGTAAAGGGCAGACAACAAGAACAACGAGCGTGACAAAGAAGGCAACATCACGCCAGGCAGGGAGCCCCGAGGACTCTATATACTTGGAGATTCGATAGAGGCTTCTCTAGGTATGGGCGTGGGCGTGGGCATAGACGGGGACCATGCCGTGGCACACCTCCAACAGCACAACTAATCATGAGACACCGCAGAATCTAGAACAGACGTTTATGGACTGTGACATTGCCTTGTCATATGCATGTTCCTAACCCTCTATGAAGTGCACAGCAGCAGATAATCGGCGGCTTGTGATAGGCGGGCTGGAGAGCGTCATAGGGACTGTACATCCAGACAGGGGGCGATCAGGCAGGAGAATAGGGGGGCGGGGGAGCGGAGGGGCGACAAAGACAGGCCTGCGAGGTTTCTCTCTCATTTATCTGTGGTGTCTTCAGTGGGTGTCTTGTGCCTTGTAGGGGTAAGCCCAAGAAGTACCCGAAGCAGTAGCATGTCTGAACAGATCCTAATCCTATCCTCAGGCTTCTTTGCGCTTGGTTTTATGGGCAATCTAGAGGGTCTCTTACGTGAAATTGTAGTGTTTGTACGCATCTGCGCTGCTCTGCGCTGCTCTACCCTGTGCACTGCGTGGTTCGGTGGGTGTTGCAATACATGGTGGCTGACAGAAGCAGACGCCCCTCCCGGTGATGATCAACTTGTCATCTACTCTGCACATCTTCAGCTTCAGCTGATGCGAAGATCATGCATGCATCGGGGGAGGGGGGGTTGATCAAGATGCTGGTCGGCCTGTGCCAAGATGGGCTTGCAATATGGGCGAGAGACACACAGAAACGTGTGACAAATTGTAATGGGAGTGAGTCTCTTGTCTCTTGCCACTAATTAGAGTCTCAGAGCAAGTCTACATGAATGCCGCAGCACTAAAAGAAAAAACCCCCCCGACTGCCAAGGGAAAACCACTGATACGGTGATAGCAGCGAGGACGGCTAGAGGGAGCGACGGGCGGACGGCCACGAAGCAGGCCAGGCGAGGGTCATGACAGGGACAGGGACTCCCTAGCTTGCACTGTCCACACACACAAAGGCAGGATTCAGAAGATTTGCAACAAGCATGACATGAAGAAGAGGAAGGCGGAGAAATACAGAAACTAGGAGACAATGCAGGTCTGCTGTCGAAGTGAAGAAGCAAAGGAGCCAGGAGTAAGAAGCAAGGAGTAAGGAGTAAGGAGTAAGGAGTAAGGAGCAAGAAGCAAGAAGCAAGAAGCAAGAAGCAAGAAGCAAGAAGCAAGAAGCAAGAAGCAATAAGCAATAAGCAATAAGCAAAGAGTGATTGATGGAGAAAACTGGTCAGTTGATGTATTGATGATTAGTAGGGACTACTGTATGGATATCTAGGGGCTTGAACTACAACAAACAATAGGGAGATATCTCCAAGTGACAACAATATGAGCAACTAACTGAGGCAATCAACTATCATAGCTGCTTTACTTTTTTACTCCTTTGCTTCTTCACTTTAATAGTTGGCTGTTCATATTATTGTAAATAGAGAGATCTGCCCTATTGTTTACTGTACACATAGCAGTCCCTACTATACTCTAGCTTAGTCATTGTAGCTCCGGACTTCAACAAGTTAGTTAGTAGTAGAAGTTTAGGCTAGGGTTCTAATAGTTCTCAATAGACAAGTCAAACAAAGAGGGTGGTTTCAAGGATAAAAGAGAAGAAGAAAGCAGGAAGAAAGGGCTATATAAGGATGCAAACACGGCATTTCCCAGGCGGGCTAGCTGTAAACACCTGGAACAACAACTACACCCAACTCAAACCAGCCACTAACAAGGTGTGTCTGGGACATAATGCTTGTAACTCATAGCCCTATCAACAGCCCTGTATATGCTACGCATCAGGGTCGTACACTGCGTACTGCATATGTCTCACTGCATTTTGTCTTAATTTCCTAGAAACTTGACCAATTTGTATCTGCAGGTCCGCTCATGCACTACCAAGACACCTTATCACCAGTCAGATTTTCAGGACGAAAAGAATTGCTGTGGTCAGACAACTTGCAGGAAAACAAAAACGCTGTCACTAGACAACTTGCAATACCACAAATACGCTGAGAACTTCAAGCCTCTGATAACCCTAACCCCTATCATCGGGCTCCCAAAAGTGGTCAGCCCCAGTCCGGCAGAATCTATATTTTTGGCTTCACCGCCTTGACAACGTCACACAGCAATGACTTCTCACAAAACTTGGCCAAGCAATCTGCCCGCATCTGCTGCTTGTTGTACTGCTGCACCGACCCTGCTTGCCGCCAATCTTTTGACCATCTCCAGCTGTCGCCAACACCCATTACCCAGGCTCTAGCCTCCGCCCCCCCTTTGCGCCCAAATGCTGTCGCTAGTACGGCGTCCTGGCGCCTACAGGCTCACCTCCAGGACCCCGGCCTTCAACGCCACCCTCCCGCGCCATGCGCCGCCCACTCTCATTGCCCGCAGAGGCGCAGCAACACGCACGCAAAAGCTCTCTGCAAGCCAGATTCCCGTCGTCAATGATGTGACCAAATGGCTGTTTGACTCGGGCCTGTATCGGGTGACGTCCTCTAAAAAGTCCACCACAAAGCCACCGGCGGCCGAAAAGAACCGTGTACATATCACCAACGCCAAGTTTGTCGGTGAGTCAAGTCTTAGTCCGGGAAAAAGCCCCTTATGGCTATACAGAAACACACAAAACCCCTCGGGCTAACCCTATTGAACAGATCAAATCATCACATATCTCGGCAACTCTTTGGACCGCCACAAAGGCTGCGACCTCCTGGACATCAACCCCGGCGTGGGCATATGGAGCAAAGCCCTCCATAAGGTCTTGGAACCCCGCAAGCACATCATGATGGAGCCCGACGGCGACTTCTACGCCGAACATCTCAAGTCTCTAACCGACAAGCCTAACGTCGAAATCGTGCACAAGCACGGTGTCATCTGGAACGATGTATATTCTACGCTAAGCATGTTCCCCGAACAAAAACTCGTCTCTCGCACCGGCCCCATGCATCGCAACGACACTCTCCTTGTCACTATGAATCTCGGCTCATATCCCAAAAAGAAATACCAGTCCTACGAGTCGCTCTCGTCCCTTATCATGCACCAGATCATGACCAGTGTGCGCGCGCGCTCCATGTTCCAAAAGTACGGCCTCGTGCGCATGCTGGTATGGACCAACGATGAGGAAAAGCGCGCCTATCTTCCTAAAAACATCTACTCGCGCCGCCGCGCCTCTCTCGACTGCGAGGTTTCCGTCGAATACATCCACGAGGTTGTCGGCTCCGATGACATGAGTGCCGAGGCACGCGCCAATCTGATTAAGCTCCGGCAGCCCACCCGGCTTATGGCCCTGCAACTTGAAAGCGGCCGTATTGTTGCCGAGCGCATGAAGAAGGCAGGCCGCGTGTATCCCAAGGACCGTCAGAGCGAAATTGTCCGGCAGCTACGGGAGCAAACAGACCAAGTGCGCCAAAAAGACCAAGAGTACGTTGACCGCATTGTCGCCGGCCTGATCAAACGCCGCGAGTACATTGCCGAGTACGAAAAGCTGCACCCCAAACCAGAGCTGACGGCCGTGCAGGAAAACGACCCGGTGAATTACTTTTTGGCCACTGATCTAATCAAGTTCCGATCTAAATTCTTCATGCACTTGCCCGACAATGAAACTGGTGAGGTTTCCAAGAGGCGCCAGCTATACGGAATTTCGAAGCCCAGAGATGCACCACGGAAGTTCATTGACGAGGAAGAGGTAGCTGAACTCAGAAGAATGGCGGACCAGGAGGACAGCGAGGAGGTCGTTGAGGAGTTCAAGGATGAATGTACAGAAGAAGGGGACGAGGAGGTGGGAGAGGAGGCAGAGCACGAGGAAGCCACAGAAGAGCCGGAGGAAGAAGCAGAAGAAGAAGAAGTGAAACCTGCTAAGCGAGCTCGACGCAAGAAGGTCATTGAAGAGGCCGAAGCAGAGGAGGAGGAAGCCAAGCCGAAACGGCGGTCCCGGTCCAACAAGGCTGCTGAGGCAGAGGAGGAGGAAGATGAAAAGCCCAAGCCTGCCAAGCGAGGCAGACCCCGGAAAGTTGTTTCCGAGGCCGTGCCCGAGGCCATTCCCGAGGTAGAAGTGAAGGTGGAAGAGACCAAACCTAAACGCGGGCGGCCTACGCGGGCGGCCATACTAGCCAGGGAACATGAGCGCGACGAGCTTCTCCGAAAAATCCAAGATGAAGCAGCCAAGGCCAAGGCCTTGGCCAAGATCAAGACCCAGGCCCAAGAAGCTCAAGACGCGCAAAACACCAGAGGCGACAACAGATCTACCTTGACAGTGCCCAGATCATCCAATTATATGCCGGCGCCGCCTAGTCCGACGGCAGTAGTCAAGCAGGTCCTCGGCCCGAATTTCAAAGGCACAGTGCGAGAAATTCGCGAGTGGCTGGCGCGGGCATACAATCAGATGTGGGTAGAGCTGCGGGAAAAGTACCGCTCGGGCGAGTACACGATGGAGAAGTACATGGAGGACCACAACGTGCTGAACCAGGAGGTCAATCTGGCACACATCAACTACATTGCCACGACGCGGCTGCACGTGGACGACCACCACTGCTTCTACCAGGATGAGCCAGTGCTGATGTGGGACCGGCGCGAGTACGAGCCGCTCATCACCAAGCCGCATGACTTTTTCCCCGACGTGCCCATGACGCTACTCGACATCCAGCCCAAGTCTATGCACCCGCTATTGCGGGACAACGTCAACCATGCGTGCGTGGTATTTGACGTCATGACTATGGCTATGATCAACTCGTCGGGCGAAATGGGCAAGCTGCTGGACAAGATGTGGCCGGGCGCTGGCACCGGTTGCTTGCCCAACATGCCCGAGGCCGTCAATCTCAAGCGCTACGGCATCCCAATAGAGGTCAAGGGGTCGGCCATCACGACCATGACGGGGCGCCGCATGAACCAGGAGCAGTATTATGAGATGCTTGAGGCGTGGTACAAGTGGCCGTTCCGGCCCACGTATGCGCAGCTAATCTGCCACCACACCGAGGAGCCGCCCAACGTGTCTGAGGCCGAGTGAGTGGTTGTTGGTGGCCAGCGCAGCGAGGCCTGGGGGGGGGCGGCGAGGTCTAAGCTCCACGGCTGCGGCGGGCTTTATGGGACGCCGATGGAGCTTGGGGTTGTTTTTATTGTTTGAGCTGTAGGATTAGGAGTTTGTCAGTGGCAAGTGTACAATAGAATATTCATGCGTGTAAAATACACGCCGCAACAGCGCAGACAGAGATTGTCGTCCATCCAATTGTCGGACTGGCTGACATGGGCAAAGGCTTATTCTGGGTGTGTTATAAGGCGCGCCAAGCACAAACTATATTCATATTTATATAGCATATCAAGCGCTATGCATTGAAGCGTCTCTTTGCCCGTCTGCCACATCAACCAACTTGCATTGTCATTGTCGGATTACTCTTCAGTCTGCAGGTACCTGGACCTTGTGTAGATGGGCAGTCATAGTGCAAGTCATATGTAGCTATACAATGATATGTCCAATTCGAGTGTTACGTAAGCCCCTGTTCTGAAGTTGGTTGACTGCGTCTAAATGGCAACTGCCGACTTACAACAACAGCCCCACCTTGGTGCAGGGTAATTACTTGGCAGGAACACACGCTCTATCAATAAAAGAAGCGACGAGTTGCAAGCCGAGTAGTTACGGCACTTCCAGTGTGTAGTGTAGCAGAATCAAGACCCCCTCCCCCCCCCCCCCCCCGAAAAAAAAAAGAAAAAAAAAAAGCCCCCCCCCCCCCCCCCCCCAACGAGAAACTGGGGAGCCGAGGATTGAACAAGGCAAGCACGGTTTCCGTTAGCCAAGCCTGAAGCCTGCCAAAAAGAAAAACAAACTTTGATGTCGTTTGGCAGGCGGGCAAACCAGCGGGAGGATTTTGCGAAAATGGAAACTACAGTGCGGCAGGAGAGCAGAAGCAACCGGCACAAACGAAGCAGGAACCCACAAAGACAAAATCACAAGAGAAGCAGGAGCTCTCACCAACGTACCATCAGAGGCTCTTTCCTGTTACCCGGAACCACTGACCACACGGTTTTTATGGCTTTCTGCTTTTGGTAGCTGCTTCACACATCGAAAAGGTTTTCTTCTCGCTCTTGCCTCGCTTCAACTTGCCCTCTTTCTACTCATTGTTTGTCATATATATATTCATTGCGTGTGTCTCTTTAATTTCGTTTCCTTTTGATTCTCTTTCTTCCCTTTTATATGACAATATATTCCTCTTCTTAATCTTTGTCATCTTCACTTCGTCAGCGTTGTCTTACCTTCCTTTTTCTTCGCGCTCACTTCACCTCTTTGTCTCTGACTTCTGCCCTCATTTCTTTTTGCTCTTTTGTGCACTCCCTATTTTCCGCCCTATTCTTCCTTCTCCCACCCCCGTGACACTGGGATATATCGACTGGTGCCCGTTTAATGCGCTCTGAAAATCACCCAAGCTTCCTGCTGCATCCCTAATTTCCACGGCTTGTTTTGCCTTGCTCCGCCTAAATCAAGCCACCCTATTCGACCGGCATTCGACCCTTGAGAGCGATAGCGTCTTTTTGTTTTGTTCCTCGCTCGCCACCATATCAGTGTCCATCATCGTCACTGCCGCTGTCACTGTCACCTTCGCCGTCGCCGCCGTCGTCATTGTTGTCTCTCTCCTTCTTCTTCACCTCCGTCCCATCCTCTGCTTACCGAAAGGACCCTCGACTTGTCACGTCACACTGCCTGCCATTGTGTCTGTGTGTCTGTCTCTGCGCCTGCTTGGTCCTCTCTTCACAAGCCACCAAACGGCTTTGATCTACTTTGACGTCTCACCAAATCGTCAAACGCCCCTTCTGCACCATCGCCGTGTACGTCTGTTCGGCCTGCTCCCCACTCCCGGTTTGCATTTTCTTTTGTCAGGCCTCCATCTAAATGCCACTTCAGTCGCCAATGTCTTCACGATACTAACTAGTCTATTTGTACCTGCCCTGCAGCACCCACCACACACACACGCCCACCCTTACCAAACGAAGTCTTGGCTTGACCTCCTCCACTTACACGCCTCCAATTCGAAGCCTAAAATTCATTCTTCGCCACGCCACTCTTCATGGCCATGCTGAAAAGATTCAGTCACTCTGTGAGCCGCCGGCCACAGTTTGTCTTGCGCTTTCTGGCCCGGTACTTCCTGGCCGCTATTTTCGTCGTCTTCCTTTTGAAATACCTGCTCAATGTGCCACAACTCACCGATGATCCCGTCTCGCCTTTCCCCAGCACGCCCGAAAGCGAAAGTGTAGCCAAAATCACCGTCCCCTTGGCCCCCACCGAGAAGCACCCTATTGATCGCTTGGTGCGTTTGGCCGACGATAAGTTCAACGACCTACTCATGGCCAAGACTTCCACCCTGTCAGCTGCTTCTGCCGCCTATCGCCAGCGCCGTGGACGTCATCCTCCGCCCGGCTTCGACGAGTGGCACGCCTTTGCCGCCCAGCACGACGCCGTCATTGTCGAGGACTTCTTTGACCAGATCTACCGCGATCTTGAGCCCTTTTGGGGAATTCCGGCTGCCACGATCCGCAAAAATGCCGATGACTACGAAATGCGCATCTCGGTACGCAACCACACTGCTACTTCCGTGAGCGACTGGTTCTGGACTCAGATTTGGCTCAACATGACTAGCACTATAGAGCACATGCTTCCCGACATGGACATTGCCCTCAACTCCATGGACGAGCCTCGTGTTGTCGTCCCCGCTGAGACCATTGACGAATACATGGCCAGGGCTACTGAAACCAAGAAAATGGTACCTGCAGCCGATGCTATTACTTCTTATGCTCCTCTCCCCCCGCCTCGCACCGGAGACAACCCGCCCATGACATGGGAGACTCAAGGTATGTTTTTCTTTTTTTTTTTTTTTTTTGATCCACGGTGTCTCTTTTTACTGGTTGCAATATTTTGGTTATGTCGTCATTCATATTGTGTCAAGACATGCCTCTGTGTGAAACTTGGCGTTAAATGGCTGAAATATTACCCCCATAGCACTAAGACGGGAACCATCAACCAACTAACTCTGCCATCTGTTTACTTGTAGGCTCTTATTGGGATATTGCTCGTCGTGGATGCCCTGCCAACAGTCTTGCCCGCAACAAAGTTCACCCCATCGTGCCCTACAAGCCTGTTAAGATCTCCATGCACCTCGCTAAGCCTCACATGGAGAACGGCTATGTGTCCAACTACACGCTTTCAACTGACTTCTGCCACCAGCCCGACCTACAGTCTCTCGAGGGAATTTTCCTGCGACCCCTGAGCATCAGTTCGACCAAGACCATGCTGCCCTTGTTTGGTGGCTCTAAGCTCTCTGTCAACAATGAGATTCTTCTGCCTGCTCCCATGTACTGGAAAGAGGAGGATCGTTTCATAGGCGGTGCTGGGGCCAACATTGACTGGGATCAAAAGGAGAGCAAGGTTTCATGGAGAGGCGTTGCCACTGGTGGCCGACCTGACAAGACCATCTGGCAGGGATACCAGCGCCATCGCTTTGTTTCCATGAACAATGCCACATCTGTGGCAGCCGCAGAGAATGGGGACCGTCAGTTGAACTTTGCGCTTCCAGATTCCGAGTACAACCTTCAAGCCTCAATGTCTTCTAGTGTGACAGGAGGAGACAAGGGCCTAGGCAAATGGATAGCTCAGTGGTCTGATGTTGGTTTCGTTGACCTGCCTTGCTTCCCCGCCGAAGAAGAACGGAAGTGCAGCTATCTCGATGGCCACTACCGCCGACTGGCAAGCAAGTCTCTGGCCGAGCAGTTCAAGTACAAGTACATGCCCGATATTGACGGCAACTCGTTCTCGGGCCGTTACCTTGGCTTTTTGCGGTCGACGTCGCTTCCCATCAAGTCTACACTGTGGCGTGAGTGGCACGACGATCGCCTGGTGGCGTGGAAGCACTTTGTGCCCATGGACAACCGCTTCGGTGACTACTATGCAATCATGGAGTACTTTCTCGGTGCTAGCAACAAACCTTCTCACGACCATGTGGCCAAGAAGATTGCCCTGGACGGCCAGGACTGGGCCAAGCGGGTGCTGCGCAAGGAAGATATGCAGATTTACGTGCTGAGATTGCTGCTAGAGTATGCACGCGTCAGTAGTGACGACAGGGAGCGTCTAGGCTACGTGGCAGATCTTTCGTGAGCGTGAGTAGCCATGACGTCGTTCCGTTGATGACTATGTGCTCTTTTTATTCTTTTTATTTCCTTTTTTGCGCCCCCCCCCTCCCCCCTCGTGCTAGGGTCTAAGTGGGATGAATCGGGTTTGCCAGCTGATGACCAGAGCCTATGCCGTCGGCCAAGCTAGCGTCATGGTCTTTGAGGATGTTTTTGTCCTGTCGTATTTGTCGGACTACTTGCCCCTTGTTTGGGGAGCGTGAACGGACGCTAGCTGGTCTCTGGGCTGTGTAAGACGGGGGAATCAAGCCAACAACGTGTTTGACGCTACTGTTTTTTTTCTCTGTACTATTTTCTTCCCCTTTCTGGCGATGTACTCATTGTCGTTGTGTTGGTTTCTCTGTCTCGTGGTTTCATGGATAAGTGCAGTTGGTAGCTCTGTTGTTGCATTTTCTTTTCCCTTGTTTCTCTTGGGCGTTCAACTGGCTGGTGGCGGGTTTGCGTTGCTTACACATATTTGCGTGAGGCCTTGTGGTAGTATTTTTGATTTAGCTGGCGTTGTGTGAATTTCGTGATATCTCGCTCTTCGTACAGAGAGTCAGGCTTCTGCCTGTTCCCGAGCCGACAGTCTCCAACGACCCGTCACTTGATTACGTGTGTACCCTCTTACATAAAAGCAAATGCATGCTTGGTGATCTTGTGACGTGCAGTGCAGATGACTAATAATTTCGCGCAACCGAATTTCCGTTGTCTCCAAGCTGGAAGAATGGGCATGTGATGTGATCCACGAGCGGAATACAATCTGCCGCAGTTCACCCGCAGCTATACCGCCCGCCGCCGCTGGCATTTATTGTTATAGCAAGCATCCAAGAGCGAACATCAAGCAAGACGGAATGCGGTAAAGAAGGGAAGGGGGGGGGGGCGGCAGCAGATAGAGAGGTCTATAGACAGCGGGCTAAATGCAGCGAGCATCAAAGCAGGAACAGCAGAGACGAATGGAGACAGCGAGCACATACACATGCTGATATTGCGCATCGATAAGATAAGCCTCTCTGCTGTCTTTGTACTAGGAGTGCTGAAGTCTCGACGGCAACAGGTGAAGAGAAAGTCGCGCATAATCCACTGGTTCCCCTTTTTTCTTTTCTTCTTTTCTGTTTTTGTGCTGATTTGCGCTGTTTTTTTTTGTTTTTTTTTTCCCCTCGAAACTCGACATTGGAGGCCCCACAAATCCTGACGCCGTCGCCGAAGGCAGAGCGGAGGCAGGAACCAAGAAAAGAGAAGGGGCCCCCGCCATGATAAGATAAGCAAGGCTCAAGGCGGGTCGTTTATGCACTATTGCATATTGATAATGGCTGCACATGATGTATGTACCTATACCTATGTACACCTGTACTTCCATTACGTTGGCCTGCATACAAGGAATTAATACGTCACATTATGCGTTTTCCTGTCTTTCTTTGGCAGCTGCTCCATCGGGACGGAGACTGCCAACCGTACCTGACCTTTTTTTCTTTTTTTTTCTTTTCGCTCTCTTTCTTCTTCTAGAGCGTGCACTTGCCTCAATCACGAAAGGCGGTAGGTAACTACGGGACAAGTTGAGGGCAAAAACAGGAAAGAACGACAATGAAAAGAAGGAAAAAAAGTCTGGGTTCTTTCTGTTTTCTTGGGGGGGGGGGGGGGAAAAAAAAGGGCCCCAAACCCCCCCGTTCCCCCTTTTTATGTGGAAAAAAAAAACCCAAGGACCCGCCCCCC
>JADILG010000162.1:0-36075 GCA_017591655.1 Thielaviopsis populi | reverse complement strand
CGGTGTCCTCCCAACTGCAACACACCCCAAAAAAACTCCCCACCCCCAACAAATCCCCCCCCCCCAAACCCCGCCCCCTAAAAGGCCCCCCCCCCCCCCCCCCCGTTCGACAGACATGTGGGCATACAAGCATACATACAGCCAGCCTTCTTAACGCCTCTTCCGGAACTCTCTCTCGTCCTTTCGGCTGCGCCCCTCAACCCCCCCGCCGCGAGCGTGGCCGGTCAGCACTGGGCTTGAGGGATGTCTGAGAAACGATGAAGGTTTGGCTGCTCTTGAGTTTGGACGACGTATCTCGCACTGTGTACGACAGCCATAGACGTGTATGGTCACAGTGTGTACCAGCATTGTTATACTGTGTGCTGGCAGTTATAACCCTAACTCCTACCATAGACCCTAGCTCTACCAAGCTCTGGCATGCTCTAGTACTGGCTTACCCATTCGCCTAATACGATGCCGAGGCGAGTTTGCGTGGCTTGCAGTTCGCCAAGCCGATGATTATCGTCTAGACTAAGTCCACAGCCGACATGGTCTGATTCCAGAGCGCGATATTCATCAGACGACAAGTCCAAGTCCAGGGTTCAAGGTGTGAGATGGAATCATCACGACAGCCAAAAGAAAGAGCACAGTGGATGGGCGGGTTAGTTTTTCCCAATGCGAGCAAGCAAAAAGACGGCGCGCCTTTGTTGTATTTGGGTCCAGGCTTGGCGGTTGGCTGCTGTTCTGGAGAGCAGACCCCGACGTCCTGCTGCTGCTGCTGCCCTGTGCCTGTACTACAAGCAATTTGATCCGGTATTTTTCTGTCGGGCGGCTACAATGCTGCGTTGAAAGGGACTGAGACGTGTTGCAGATGAGAGATTGGGCTCGGAGATTTGGCACAGGCACTGAAATCACAGACAGCCACGATGATGGCTTCTCGCTGGCCTGTTCCAGACGTCGTCAAGTCAAGTCAAGTCAAGGTGGGTGAGGGTGAGGCTTTGACAGCAACTGCCACTTTCAGTCGCGGGGCCCACCCGCCGGCCGAAAGCCCGAAAATGAGACGAATTGGATTGCCTCGAGTCGCAGCTGCCGTTTTTCTGCGCTGCCTCTTGCCAAAATCGCGGGTGGAGACGACAAAAGATGACGAAAGAGGGGAATGAAGATGGAGATGGAAATTTGGGGGAGAGGGGGAGGGGGAGGGGGACGACAAACGCAGTTACCCTGTTCTATTGCTGGCTCTTTGATCAAGACGAGGCAGGTGCGCGGCCCGAGTCTTGTTCCTTCCCAATCACGAAATCGCCACAGCGTGCAGCACGACACGGCAGAACAGGACGGACTGCATTCCTGGATATTGGAGGCTATGTGGTACAAGAGAAGCTTCCCCCCTCCCCCCCCCTTTCAAGGGCCAATGCCGGTTGAATGTCTCTGGTAAATGACAGGAACAGCAGACAATAATAACAGAGGGTATAGAGCATTGGTGGCGGGCGGGGCGAAGAATGTCAAAGGGACGGGCCGGGGGGGGGGGGTTTCTTTATTCTTTTTGTTTTAATTTTTTTAATTCTTTATTTTTTTCGTCTTCTGTTTTTTTTTTAATTTTCTTCTTTGGCTGTAACAAAGTCCTAGGCAGTTGCAACAAAAGTGCTGCTGTAATCTTGCGACCAGCCCTTGATAGCACTCAGCTTTGTTGTACTAGCCGACAGATTCAGAGCAGTGTATAGTGCATAGTGTTAGTGTGTAGTGAGTGTATAATATACAATGCATCATGTACACAATGCTATTGACTGATGAGACAAAGACACTGTTGGCAGCCCTACATCAGCTGCCTCTTGAGAAGATAAAATATAGGGAGTTGCAAAGAACTAGGGCTAGCTGTATAGGATATAGAGAACTATTACAAGTAGGCAGACAAGCAGACAGGCAAGTAGATGGCCAGATCAGTAGAAGCTTGTTGCTTGCTGTCTGTAATAAGACGCTGATCATAATAAGACCAGGGATCCTTAGGGAGCGCTGGAAAGCAGGCTAGGGAGGGAGAGAGTTCAAGTGAGGGGAAGCAAGAGAGTTAAGCAGACAATGCAGAGAAAATGAAGACAAGCATTAGAATGTCAAGTAAAGCTTGTAGAAAAGGAAAAGAAAGATAGAAAGAAAGAAGCAGGGAGACGAAAAGAGAGCCTGGACTGTGTTGGGCTGGGCTGGGCTGGGCTGAACAGACAGACAGCTGGATATATTGCTGCATGACCAATAAGGAAAACAAGAGGTCACAAGACAAGACACTTCTGAATTAAACAGGCCTATCAGCTTGCTCGAAACATGTCTTGGAGACACATAGGAGAGGGGACGGGGAGGAGAATGGGTCCAAGGGCAAGCCCGGGCAGATGAGAGAAATACCGAGAGGGTCGTGTTCGTGGTCCTGAGTAGAGTAGAGCAGAGCAGAGCAGAGCAGAGCAGAGCAGAGCAGAGCAGAGCAGAGCAGAGCAGAGGCACGCCGACAACGACGATGATGACGACAATAAGCAGGAGAGAGAACAGAGAGAGGGCAGGCAGAAAGAGGGCAGAAGCGGAAGGGCAGAGTGAGGGCTCAAGCGACCACAGGCAAGTACAAGCGAGCACGAGAGAACGGCAGCCACTGGCTGGCGGCTCTGGCTTACACGCCACCGTTACTGTTGCTCTGAGGTTTGCGTTTTGCGTTTTGCGTTCTGCGTGGTGGCTTCTGGCTTCTGGCTTCTGTCTTCTGCACGCCAACGTCACCTCAAAACAGCGCCGCCATCTCTGGAGCGAGAGGATTTTCTGCATGGCTCCTAGACCTGGAACTCCCAAGGTAAACCAGGCAAGCGAGGCCAAGGTCCAAGGGCCCAGGGCAGCGAGGCCAAAGAGGTCAGGCCCGGCCATCGAGAACATACAGACTCAGGCGACAGGCGAGAAACAAAAGCAAGGGAACAAACAAGCGACCGACCTCCCCAAGAGGGGGAAAAAACAAAAGAAGAGAATCATCGACCAACAGACTTTCTGCTTACAGGAGGGTGGTACTGATCTCCCAGGCGGCCTTCCTGTTCTGGCAGTATCTTGTGAAGCCTGGCGTGTGTCATAGGACGACGGTTGGGGGGGGGGGGGGGGGGGGGGGGAGGGGGGGGGGGCGGAGGGGGAGGGGGGGGGGGGGGGGTGGGGGGATTTGGTGGAGGCGGGGGGGTTATATGGGGCGGTGGGGGGGGGGGGGGGAGGGGAGAGGAGAGGAGAGGAGCTGAAGCTGAAGTTGGCGGTGGTGGTTGTATGGATAAGGAAGAAGAGGAGGATGTTGATGCTGGGCGCGCAACAGCACTTGAAGCGCCACAGAAAGAGAAGAGGAGCAGATCGGCAAGAGAACAAAGACCCGGCCATCTGAAAAGAAGCATTCAGCAGGACGATCACAGCGGGAAGATGAAAAAAAAAGAAAAAGAAAAAGAAAAAGAAAAAGAGACAAGAGAAAAGAATGGGAGCAACACAGGGAGAACAGGCGCAAGTTACCGTGCTGTGCTGCATATCGGGGAAATAGGGACTGACAAGTTTGCCCGTCTAAGACAAGAGAAACCTGGCCGAAGCATAAGAAGAGCGCCATTCCCCGGCGCAGCGCAACGCAGACGCTGCTGCACGCTGCACGAGACTCGGCTGCGCTGTTGTTCCTTTGTTCTTTTTCTCTTCTCGTCTCTCTCTCTCTCTCTCTCTCTCTATCGGTGTGTGTGTATGCCCGCCATTGGGATCCACAACTCCGGAGCCGCAGTACCACCATTTCTTGTGTCTTCTTCTTGTCTTCTCTCCTCTTTCTGCCCTTTCTGCCCTTTCTGCTGCAGCGAGCGTCTCCCACGCCAGTCACCATGGCTGCCGAGGCCCAGAACCTGCTCTCGCCAGACGCCGCCATGAGCCTTTTGATTCCGTGCGAGCACGCGCGCACCCCCGCGCAGCAACAGCCGCAACAACAGCCGCAACAACAGCCGCAGCCGCACATCCACTTCACGGTCCCATCGCTCGGGCCCCAAAGTCTCCACCCCGATTCAGACACGTCCGAGCCCGGCCCTTCATCTGCTGCCGCTACCGCCACCACCACCGTCACCGACTTCGCCACGTCCATGCCCGCCGCAGCCACGGTGCAGCCTCCCGAAAATCCGCCGCAGGTCCATGTGCCGCGCAAGCTGGTGCTCTGCTTCGACGGCACCGGCAACAAGTTCCACGGCGACGACAGTGACAGCAACATCCTCAAGCTCTTTCGCATGCTGGACCGCACCGCCCACGACCAGTTCCACTACTACCAGCGTATGTTGCCCCTTCCCCCCCACACTCATGCCTCTCGCACTGCACGCCGCCGCTCCATACTAACCCGCGCAATAGCTGGCATTGGCACATACGTACAGACCGACGACCTCAGCCACACTAGCATCCGCGAGCGCTGCAAGACCTGGATCCAGAAAGCCAAGGACTCAGCCATCGGGTCGTCCTTTGACCAGCACGTGGTCGGCGGCTACCGCTTCCTCATGCGGCACTACAGCCACGGCGACGAGATATACATCTTTGGCTTCTCGCGCGGCGCCTACATTGCGCGCTTCCTGTCCGAGATGCTGGACATGGTCGGTCTGCTGTCGCACGGCAACGAGGAGATGATCTACTTCGCCTGGAAGACCTTTGCACAGTGGCAGTGCCGCAGCGGCGATGGCGGCAAGCGCGGCGGGGAGAAAAAGCACAAGCTGTACAACTTCATGAAGGGCTTCCGCGAGACCTTTTCGCGGCCCGTGCGCCGCATCCGCTTCCTCGGCCTGTTCGACACGGTGAACAGCGTGCCGCGCTTCGAGACCGCGTGGATGCAGCGCAGCAAGTTCCCCTACACCGCCCGCTCCAAGGCCAAGGTCATCCGCCACGCCGTGAGCATCGACGAGCGCCGCGCCAAGTTCCGCCAGGACCTCATCTACCAGGCCGGCAACAACGACGAAGACGAAGACGGCATCAAAGACGACCTCGAGAATGCCGCTGCTGCTCCCGTTGCTTCTACTGCTGCTGCAACCTCGTCCAACGCCTCTTTCCGCCGGTCCTCCAGCGCTGCACCAACCGCCGGCGAGTCTTGCCGCGGCCGCCGCAGCCACCCACGCTCATCGTCGCACTACGAGCGCTACCACTGCCCTTCGCGCTCGCGCTCGCGCGCTGCCAGTGTGGCGGGGTCTGCAATGTCGCAGATACCCGCAGCCGGTGGCGCAGCCTGCCCCGCCATGCTCGCATCGCCGCTCGACGCCAACGGCTACGACTCGGAGGAGGACACGGCGCAGGACATTGACGAGGTGTGGTTTGCGGGCGGCCACGGCGACGTGGGCGGTGGCTGGGACGTCGACCGGCCCGGATACAAGAACGCCAGCCACGTGCCGCTGACGTGGATGGTGCGCGAGGCCAGCCGCGCCGGACTGCGCTTCGATGTCGACAAGGTGATTGCCATGGGCTGTGCCGCGGCGCTCAAGGACATCAACCCCGAGCGCGCGGCAGCCGAGGACATTCCCGACATCCACGTGGAAGCGGCCCGCAGCAGCACGGCGTCGCTGTCGATGACGGAAAAGACGCGCTCACACGGTGAGCACGGCGCGGGCTACGAGGATGCCGACAGCGCTGCCCGCGCCGACAGCACCGACAACGCCGACCCGCGCGCCAGGTTCCACCACATCATGCACGCAGCTGAGACTAACACCATCCACGACTCGCTGGTGTTTGGCGGCGGGCTGTCGTTTGGCGCCACGCTGAGCTGGCGACTCATGGAGTACCTGCCGTTCCGCCGCATGGACCTGCAGAGCGACGGCACCTGGAAGCCCATCCGCTGGCCGCTGCCGCGCGGCGAGACCCGCGACATGCCGCACAACTCGCGCATCCACGGCAGCGTCATCCGCCGCATGATGCAGGACCCGGGCTACCGGCCGGGAAACCTTGTCGTCGGTGGCGGCGGCCGCGGCGTCAGAGTCGCGCCGGC
This sequence comes from Thielaviopsis populi, assembly GCA_017591655.1. Classification (NCBI taxonomy): domain Eukaryota; kingdom Fungi; phylum Ascomycota; class Sordariomycetes; order Microascales; family Ceratocystidaceae; genus Thielaviopsis; species Thielaviopsis populi. Next base: position 30,128 of record JADILG010000162.1, on the reverse strand, counting down.
TGAGTACGGCATGGGCGAGTGGGTGTGTGTCGAAGGCCACGGCGATCCTGTAGGTGAGATTTTCGTACGGCGCGGGGCACAGTGAGCGTCAGATGCGATAGGCAGAAGAAGGCGAGAGTGGGCCAAGAAGAAAGCGTTGAGGTTCTATGGGATTTAGGGTTAGAGGTTTGTGCGCACAAGTGGATCTGGTGGGTGGGGCTGCTCAGGTGTGACAAGTGGGGGGGCCATGAGCTGGGATCAGGGCTCGGCAAATATGGGTCCCATCAAAGTGGAGCTCATTGTGTAAGTCAGATCCACCGCGATTCAGCGAGAGAAGAATTGGAACTTGGGATTCTTTTTCTTTTATTTTCTTCTTATTTCTTCTTATTTCTTTTATATTTCTTCTTCATCCGGCACGTCACAAGACGAGGCATTTGAGTGTGAACGCAGTTTATTAAACATTGAAGGGGGGGGGGGGCAAAAACAGCAGACTAACAAGGACTGTGTGGCGGCAAAAACGGCTACAGGACGGATTTTGACAAGACTAACGGGGAGAGATGAGGAGGACAGAAGCAGAAGCAGAAGAGAGAAGCACAGAAGCACAGAAGCAAGAAGAACAGATACACGAAAAAAAAAAAAACACATCTAGGCCGGGATCATCGGCGCACACGCCAGTGTACTCTCGGCACGCACCTCCTCGGCGGCGGCCTTGCCCCACGTCTTGCCCTGCATCTCGCCCGACTCGCGGCGGATCTTGAAGACCTGCTGCAGCATATCCTTCATGTTGCGGCCGGCAATGGGAATTTCAAAGCCGTCGTCCATGCGCTCGTTGAGCATCTCCTTCTCGGTAACCCACTTGAAGTTCTGGTGCTCATTGGGGTCCAGAGTAACGTGGGTGCCGGGCTCGACGTCAGCAAACTGGAAGGCCAACGCACAGAAGATCTTGGAGCCAGCACGGTTGGTAAAGTACGAGGCAACGGCCTGGTACTGCCAGTCGGCGTCGGCGTCGGCGTCGGGGAACAGGCGGGCCGCTAGCTCGGGCAGCGCGGTGTTGGCGCCGCGCTCGTGCACGGGCACGGCGCGGATGATGCGTGTGCCAATCAGGCCGGCCTCTTCCCACAGCTCGCGCGCGCTGGCGTACAGCACAGACGGGTCCTCGGGGTCGACGCCGCCGCCGGGCGACTCCCACGTGCCGGGCTGCGAGTCGTGGGCGGCGCGCTGCAGCAGCAGGATGCGGTCGGTGGTGTCAAAGACGACAGAGGCACTGGCGATGCCAGCGAGGTTGTGCAGCTTGTGGTCCTGCATGAAGGCGGCAGCGGGCTTGTTGAAGCCGTCGAGGTGTGGGGGGAAGGAGACGGGGACGTCGGGGCGGGGCATAAGAGACGCCATGGCTGAGAAAAAGAGGGAAGAGAAGAAGAAGAAGAAGAAGAAGAAGAAGAAGAAGAAGAACACAAAAGGGGAGCCTGATGATCAAGAGAAGACTTTCTAACAAGCAAGACTCACAGGAAAAGAAACGAGAAAGAGAGCCGTGGTCTACAACAACTCCCAACAGACACCAGCAGTCGGGCGGACAGCCGCCCATATATATACGGCACAGGCTCTCTGAGCACACACACTAGTCCTCCAGCCTGCTCTCTCGCCCACGCACCAATGCGCGCATAGCATACACGACTCAACACGCCGAAGCAGATTCCAAGTGGAAATGCAAATCCATGTGCATCTAGATGTGCAGCTAGCACACATGCATCACGTCGAGGCGAACCAGCGAGACAAAACACGACAAGACTAGAGAAGAGAGAAGAGAGAAGAGAGAAGACAAGCCAAGCCAAGTCAAGGAACAAGCCACCTGCACGATCGGATTAGTCAAGGCTCGCAATATGGCACTGAATTGCACCGCATTGCACTGCAATGGGACTAGGACGAGGCCAGAAGGGTCTTGTGCGTTTCTCTGCAATCTTTGGGTTTGTTCTGGACTGTCTCGCCTCCCCTAAAGACGTCACATCACGCGGGATCAACAGCACACCAAAAGAATCTTAGCAAAACATGTCAGCCCAGACAAAGACGAGCGTCCGTGTATCCCGCAAAAATACAAGAAACAGGCGACAAGGACGGTCCTATCGAAAAGCCGGGTCGCAGGCTAGGCGAAGTGACAGGGTGATTGTGACGTGCACATGTGCAGTGCAGTGCAGTGCAGTGCAGTGCAGTGCAGTGCAGTGCAGTGTGCCGGGGCGTCAAAATGCACTTGCATGTGCCGTGTTTGTGACGGGGGGAACAAGCGAGAGAAAAACAAGAGAAAAAAAAAAGAAGGCAGCCCAGGCGATCTGGAAAAAAACAAAACTCGAAAAGGAACGTGACGATGCTGCATTGTTGTGTGATGTGCATGCTGCCGGCGCTGGGACCGGGGCAAAGAGGCCCACAAGGGAGGCCTGGGAGAGGGGAGAGGGGAGAGGGGAGACACACAAGAGGAAGAGAGGAAGAGAGGAAGAGACGAGCGACTTTCTGCTTCTGCGCTGGTCTGGTATGGCCTGACTCTTCCTCTTCGCAGCCACTGCACTCCATCACAGTCTCAGGACCACATGCAAGGCCCATGACAAAAAGGCCATCCTGCACATCACACAGAGTTCCAGTGCTCTGATGCTGATTGTGCGCCTGTTCACGTCAGTCAGTCGTCACGTCAAAGGCCGAGTCGGGTGGCCTCGCCCCGGTGACTTGGCTGCTGCTGCATGTCACTCCCAGGGAAGGGGCCTGGCTTTTCTTTTTGTCGTTCTCTTTTCTTTCCATTGTCTTCCTCGCCAGGCCCTGTTGCCTTTTGCCTGCCCCTTATACCCGTATCGAGTCCTGTCACACATCTTGGCGCGCTCATCCCTCAATCGGGCGTGTGTGTCGGCGACACAACCTAGGCCATGGTCTTCTCTTTTGGTTCGTTTGTCTCTCCCACTACAGCCAGAGCCCCCCCCTGTCTGCTCTGCTCTGCTCTGCTCTCCCTTGCTTCTTGCTTCCATAGCGCCCTTGCTCCTCCTGGCCGCCTGCGGCCGTACACCGTCAAAGGGCAGATCCCAGCTACGATATGAGACCCTTTCTCGCTTAGTCATCTGCGATTATCCTCCCCTCTCTCTGACCTTTCGATAACCGAGTGTAATCAGAGCTAGCAGGTGACAATGGATGGGACGGCCGATCGGTGCTGCTGCTGCTGCTCCGACTCTCAGTCACAACGTGTCTCTTGCTCTGAGCGGCGGCCATCGGCCATCATCCATCGTCCGTCGTCCGTCGTCCATCGACGTGACGTCATGTGTGAGCGAGGAAGGCGCGGCAATCTTATCTTGTGTCTTATCTTATCTCCCCAGGTACGAAGGTACTTGGATACTTGGGTACTTCAACCACCAACCAACTGTATATACACATCTCAAATCCTCAGACATTATTCTGCACCATTCCTACCAGCTAAGACCCAATCTTCAAGTACCGCCCTATTCTGGCACGGCACTGCCATCCTCTAAAGAAAACCGGTACTGTACTCATTCTTCCTGCTTCCTCTCCCTTCCATAGGACCATCGCTTGATAAAGCCGACCCCTTGCCCGACAAACAAGCTGTTTGGAACACCAAACACGCAGGCCCTGGCCGCCGAAAACATTACCAAGATACGGTCGACTTCCTACAGGAGTCTTTTCTCGAATCCGCATTCTGATCCTGACTGGCCCCCGCCCCCAGACTGGCCCTCAGGTTGGCCCTCAGGCTGACCCTCACACTAGCCCCCTACCCTCACAACCCTCACACACTGCTCACCGTCTTGCCGTCCGCCAGCATCTCGCCCACGGCGTTATTCGTGCCGTTCCGGCCAGTTGTCTGCAGCCACTCGTCAATCTTGGCTTGGTCTGGCGGCACCCAGCTTAGCTCGGACTTCTTTCCGGAGCCAGTACGAGGACCGCCGCCACGACCCTTGATGGCCTGAGGCAGAACCTTGGTGCATTCCTGGAGATCGTTGATGTTGTTGACGCCCAGAAGCGACAGGCGGATATACTCGCGCGCGTAGTCCTAAACGAGACATCAAGTCAGCTTGCAAGTCCTCTCGGGTTGTTTTTGTTAGCAGCCACGTTTTGGGAAAAACATGACCAGAGAGCCGGTTTATTGCCCGACCCCGGAGTCTGGGTCCAATTTAGCCGGTGATCAGCCGAGCGGCCCATTCCGGAGTCGGCAATCAGCCGTAGATCGGCCGTGCGTCAGACACACACAAACTCAAATAGGGTTATTCAAATCATGAACCCCTGTCCATCCTCTCTCTCTCTCTCTCTCCCCAATCAACTTACCCTGTTCCATGTCGCCTGTCCATTCCGCTCCGCAAACTCCTGGAAGTCGCCGCTCGTCTGCTCGTGTCTAGCCAGGTTCACGTCGCTCTCAAATCGGAACACTCTAGGCGGCGGGTTCTCCGCCAGTGTCTGCTTAAAGTACAGCGTATCCCACACGCCGGGCGTCGAGTCCTGGGGGTCAAGCACACGCTCCGGGTCCACTGTCGTCTGCTGACTCGTTGTGTGCGCGCCCACCAGCGCCACCAGCCCGCGCGACCCGATGGTCTTGTCGGCAAACATTTTGATCATCAACTCGGCCGATGCCTTGGGGCTTGGCAGCTTGTTCTTGGGCGCCGGCAACGCGCTGTCTTTCCGTCCGACAAACGTGCGCACGCGCGGGCCCAGCGGGCACGTGACTGTCGCCACCTTGGACGCCATCTGGATCAGGTCGGCCATGGACACGGCGCTGTAGCCTAGGTCGTTGTGGTACTTGGAGTACCACTGCTCAGCCTGCTTGATCATGGCCTCTAGCCCGCGGTTCTCAGGCCGCGTGCGCTCTTCATATGCGAGCACAACCGAGCCGTCGGCGCCGCCGTGCGACGAGTACTTGTCCCATGAGCCGGCATCGTGGAAACCGAGCCGGATGGCAAAGCGCGCCCACTTCGTGCAGCGGCCCGATGGGCCTGCGAAGAGCGCGTGCATCTCATCGGCAATGTGCGACCAGATGCAGCACGTGTCCTGCTTGCATTCAGGCGACGACAGGTCGGCAATGTCGGCTGTGTCAGGCTCAGAAGACTCGGGGTTTTCCTGGTTGAGGATAATGGACTTGATGAGCGCGCCCGTGGGCGTCAGCTCGTCGTCACCGAGGGTAGCCAGGTCGCCAATGAGTTCCTATCCGTGTTAGTGGGCGTGCCTCTGGGTATCTTGCGCCGGCAGCTTCAGGTTCCTACTTACCGTCGAGTCGGTCGGTGTGGTTGAATGCGCAGATATTTCCCGGATCTCGGATAAAACCTTATTCATTCCAGGGTGCGCCAGCCCGGGCTGGGCAACGGCCAGCACCACCGAGAGCACGTAGGCAAAATACATGATGACGAAAGAGGCAAGGCAACAGGTACGTGTCTTATGAAGAAGAATAACGGTATATGGCAAATATCACAATGAAGCCGGAACTGTCGAGAACTGCTGATAGGCAAAGCCAGGTGCTTCTCTTCATCGACCATACTGGCCGGCAGACCAGCCATATTTATACCATTGTCCTTCCGCCAAACTCGGACGATGCCCAGCTTGAACCAGGGGGGGGAAAGCAAAAAAGCCCGCTCTCCCACAAACTTGCTCTGCCCGAGCCCCAACCAGGACGGATGTCCAGCAAGACCAAGAAACACCATGGTACTCAACTCCGTCTTACTATGCACGAGAGATGATTGGCCGGGGCGGTGACTTTGTTCTGCTGTCAACAGCCCACCCCACCACCCTGGCCAGCCTGAACAGCCTGGCAGGTGATCAACGACAGCTCTAGGATCGCTGCTTGTGGCATTTTCGTTACCTGGCGACAGTGCGATAATGCAGCCATCTCGTATCCACCGTAGGGCCGAAATGTATGTTAGCTATGTATGGATGTGCATATGTGCATGTATAGATGATGACAACATGTTATGCTTAATTGCGTTGGGATAAGACTACAGCTATGGACCCGGATGTCTCTTTTTCGCTGTGTTGTCGATCCCGCTAGCTGTGCGTGCGTGCGTGCGTGTGTGTGTGTGTGTGTGTGTGTGTGTGTGTGTGTGTACGTGCTTGTTCGCCCTGCATACGTCTTGATGTCATTCCAGGCTGTCAGCTGAAAAGCTGGCTCGTGAATTGGGCGGCCACTGGCCTTCGGACCTCCGTAGCTGACTGCATGAGGCCCAGCCAGAGCCTAGCTTGATGTTATGCTGCTCTCATGAGCGGTGACTTTATGCTCCCCCAACGTCCGGCACACAACCCCACGTTCGAGTCGTGCCAACGACGAGAACGTCTATCTATAGCACACAATAGTAGCATAGGGTCTTATACGCCGGGGTTGGGTCATCTTATAAACGCAGTAGAGGCCCACCGCTCGTAAGTCCTTCTGCCAGCTCTCAAACAGCAGGTCGTGTCCCTTGCGACCACAGCAGATACGGTTTGTCTGCACTGTCATCATTCATAGCATGTTGTCCAGAAGTAACAGAAGCGTCATAAAGAACTTTACTTTCAGATGGTCTGATTGACTAAGATATGGTCTCTCCTTTCAAAAACAAGAAAAAAAACTATCCGATATGGTCTAGGGGCTAGGATATCTCGCTCTCACCGAGAAGGCCGGGGTTCGATTCCCCGTATCGGAGCTTACACATTATCTTTTAGGGGTACTTTTCGGCAGCTCTTTTTTTTGCTGTTTCACCGCAGAGACATTCATTGATTTTCTGGTGTATTTGCTTTTGTTCTTTTCGATATCCCAAACTCTATCATATTCTCCTCAAGCACTATTTTCATACTGCTGGGGTGGAGGATGGACCACTAGTCGTCGGACATAGCCAGATCCGGCGCCGAAGCCAGGGCCGGAGCTAGGGCCGGAGTTCTCGGTGGCGTTGATGTTGGTAGCTTCAGTGCCTGTAGCAGCGGTATGCCGGATAGGATACATACCGAGTCTTTCCCATGCAGATCAGCTTCAGGGTGTGGTGCACGGATGGGTCAATTGTGACAGAAGCAAGGCGCGTTGGGCGTTGGGGGTATCGCAACAATTGTAGTTGTAAGCAACGAACCCTAGTTGTCGTGGCAACCCTAAGATATTCATATAAACACAAGACACACACCGTAAGCCGTGAAGTGGGGCCGGGTCTGCCCCCGCTCTGAGACATCAATCCGGAAGGTACACGTCTAACACGAACAGGCCAAAGGCGGTGGCAGAAAATTCAAGAAACGCACAAAGTTTTTTTTGCCAAAATCTTTCCCTGCCAAAGCCTTATCTGCCACAGTGTCTTCTGTCTTGTGCTAATAGCGTACGAATAACGAATGGGAATCAGAGGCATGCGCCTGACTCAACACCATCGCCGTATCACTACGCCGACCGACCAGCCGACTATGCCGCTTGTACCCGTATTATCTTCATCCATCGCCCTCGATCACATATTCAGCTTTGACGGACCAACAGACCAACGCAACAACGTCTATTGCCCTGCCCACAAGCCCAGCTTTGCTGTTGTCTGGTTCCGAATCTCCTCCCACAGTGTCCGCAGCGGCCAGTCTGCCGGCATTTCCCACCCCTTGTAGTGCAGAGCACGGACATCAAATGCATAGTCCCTCAAACTTGGCCGATTCGAGCTCCAAAGCGACTCGGCCTTGGTCCACGGCATGGGACCGAGCGGGCTGCCAGTCTTGCAATGAAGATACTGGTTCTGGAAATAGTCGCAGTGCCGAAAGGCGTAGTTGAGGAGATTCTGTTCGGGCAGATTGGTGCTAAAGGGCCGGACTTTCATTTCCATCAGGCCCTTCAGAAACTCAAACATGTGCACGTCTGGTGCTGCCAGCCAGAACCCAGCGTTAAAGTATGCGGCTGTCAACATTGGGTCGTCGGGATACACGCGGTGCGCTTGGTTGTCCAGGTACGCCAGGTCTGGCCGTGCAACAAAGACAAACTCATCTGGCATGCGCGGCTGGCCGCCGGAGGCACGGGCGTGGTTCGTGCGCCGCGGATACACGGATTCAGAGGTGTAAAATAGGTCGTCAACAGGCCCGCGAAGCACGGTGTCGGCATCAAGAAAGAGCACGCGCGCATACTGCGTCCATTCGAACAGGCGTAGCTTGCTCATGACATGGGCCCAGCGCGTTTCGCCCGTGTTCAGCGCTGCCGAGCCGGGCATGTCTGCGATTTCGACTACATCGGCCCCGTCAGCCTTGAGCTGGGCACGCTTGGCGGCAGACACACGGCTGCTGACAGCGACAACCCACGATATGTACGGGCGTCTTTGGGTGCGGATAGCAGTTTTGTTGTCATGCAGCAGCTGGTAAGTTAGCATGCGCACATTTGTGAAGTAGTGGTCGTCGTCATGTTGGGTCCCTGGTTTAATGACATTGTCTAGGAAGGTTACAATCGCGAGCTTGGACTCGTCGGTGACTGGCCTCAGAGAACCAGGCTCATCGGAGTGAGCAGCAGCAGCAGCAGCAGCATCCTCTGCAAGAGGGTAGTCTTCGGAGAAAATTGCAGGATACTCGTACTGCGGTAGGACGAGGCTGGTTTTCACGACCCCGTCTTCTTTGGCGTTGGTATTGTCGGGTATTGATGATGCCCCCTTGATATTTGATATTGAAGGATCGCTCTCCTGTTCCTGGGAGGACGAGGGTGATTGCGGACCTGCAGACAATGGCCAGGGCGGCATGGCAACGCTAACAGCAGTGGGAATCACGGCGACCTGCGAGAAGACGATCACCAGAAGCACGATGGCCAGCAGAAACAGGGTGCCGTTGCGGCGGCGGCGGAGCAGCAGCAGACAAGACTGCATGATGGTGATGATGGTGATGATGTGAGGTTCAGTTAAGAAGAGGCTGATCCCTTTTTTCTCCCTATTGTCTCCTTGGTCTCTGCGTATTGATCCGTACCCATTTGTTGGGTTCTTTTCTTTTTTTTTTCAGAGGCTCTCTCTCTCTCCCTGTCTCTCCTTCTCCCTGCCTCTCCCTGCCTCTCTCCCCCTCTCTCTCTCGTCTGATCTGGAGAAGGGCGTAACGGGCTAGCCAGAACAGATACCAGGAGCTAACACCCGGGGGCGTTCGCAGCGGGATGTGAGACAGAAAAGCAGAGAAAGGTTTGGTATCTGTTGAGGTACCAAGTGCAGGCCAGAGACGAGACGAGGACACCCAAGACGAGACGAGGAGACCGCATGGCAGAATTGCGAGAGAGAAGAAGAAAAAGCGGGGCCGTGCGCTCACCGCCCTGGATCTGGACGCAGGTTACCAGCTACCAGAAACGAGACACAGGGACAGGCAGACAGACAGACAGACAGGGTCTACGCTTCTTCTTTCTCCCTGTTTTCCCTGCCCCTCACCTTGCTTCTGTTCTCTCTGCTTCGCTTCCTTTATTCATCGCCTTAATTCTCGTCTCTCCCTCCCCATTCCCCTGCTCGTCTGAAACAAGACGATCACCAAACTGAGGCAAACGCACAAGGCGATCAAATGAGCCGAGCCTGAGGATTTGCTTCGATGAAGCCCCTTTGATTCTGGCGAGATTTGGCAGCTCGCCTCTGGACTGTTGGCAGCGACAGAGGGCAGAAAAGGCTAGAGAAGGGCCTGGGATGCGCTGGGGCTTTAGTGGAGGAGTGAGGGGCTGAGTCTAGGAGGGCTATTTTTGTCTCCTGATATTGTTACTTGGAGACGGCCACAAGCCATGTCCTGTCCTGTCCTGCCCTGTCCTGTCCTGTCTTGAACTGTTCTCGTCTTTCTCTGCCAGTCTCGCGGTTGCGCTGAAGCCCTATTCCCATCGCCAAGCTCGCATAACATCCTTGTCCCCTGGCCTGCCCCCCCGACACACCCCCAGCTCAGCCAAGACTATGCCATCCTTCTCCCCCTTGTCATACCCTCTAATTGCCTGTTAATATTACTGGTACCTTCTCTGGGCGTCAATGGCTTGAGCGCCCTCTCGTTTTGCCCCTGACTGGACTGGACTAGTCTTGTCTTGTCTGGAGAGTGGCCGGCTCACATTGGCGCTCGTCTTGTTGCTGCGCTCTGTTGCTGCGCTCGACGGGGGCTTTAGCTCAGACGGCCCAATGGCTTTTTGCAGCCAAACCAGTGATTGATGCTCTGTCTCTGTGGCACTTTGTACTGTCACAGACGAGGCCCTGGACGACTCCTTGTTTCTAATTATTCGCTGGGGAGAAGGGGGGGAGGGGCTATGTGGCGGCTTCGTTCTGTGCCTCTTTTTTACTGCGTTCTTTCGTCTCGCGCGTTTGTGATTCCATCTTCCCATCTTTCTCTCCCTTCTTCCCTTCTTGTCTTCTTCTCTCCTCCGTCCTTGTTGAATGAGAGAGTGCTGTTGTTTTGTGTGTTATTTCTGCGCCCCTTTGGTTTGAAACACCGAACGACGTCTGTTCTGATCTTGGCTTTGTTTGCTGCGTTTATTTTGGTGTGTGTTCGCGTGTGTATTCCTTTGTTTATATACTGTTTTGTCTAGCACGCTGGTTTCGTCTTTGCACTTGTTATCGTTCTCTTTTCTTTCTCTTTCTCTTTCTCTCTCATCCTCTCCTTGCCCCCTCTCCCCCCTTTCCTCTCGAGAGCCATCACATCTCCCTACCGCCACTTCTCAAGATGGCCCGCTACAGCCTCTTGTTTCTCTCACTAGCCGCCGCCCCATTGGCCTCTGCCTGGCCACAGCTTTTCGACAGTGCCGCCGACAGCAACATTGTAGCCCGCCAAGGGACTACCGCCTCCAAGATCCCCTATGAAGTGATCAAGGTCCATGATACTCCCGTGGCCCCCTTTGACCATGATAATGCTCCCGGTGACGAGAAACGCAGCCGCGTGTATTCGGCCAAGTTTCGTGACCGCGCCTTGCCCGTAGTGGCCGACGATGTCTTGACTGTCACGCTCCCCGTTGCTTTGAACGACCGCGGGCTTCAGACGCGTGACTCGGAATCAGTACCCGAATTCAAGATTACCCTCGTTCGCAGCGACAAGACCGCACCGCGTGGACTCCCGGTAGTCAACGGCGACCCCGACTCTCTGTATAAGATCACCATCCCTATCTCTGCCGAGCAGAAGCGCGCACTGCCGGTCATTGACTCAGATCCCGATGCGCTATTCAAGATCACCCTGCCGACCGGCAAGAGCAGCACCAAGCGCTCTGCCTTTGCCTCGGCCTTTGGCGACAACAACGTTATTGAGCTACCCGGCCAGTTCCAGGTTGTGGAGGACCGCGGCCTTCCCGTTGACAACGACGCGGCCGACGCCTTCGAGGTGACTCTCCCCGTGTCCCTCGACTCCCGCGGACTGCCGGTTGTGAGCGACGACCCCGATAGTCTGTTCAAGATCACCCTGCCCCTGATCAAGAGTCCCTCTCCGTCGTCCACGAAGCGTGAGGCCTCGACTCTGAGCTCCTCGCCCGACCTGCACCTTCATGTGCCTGTTTCCAACAGCGCCAGGGCCAAGCGCGCCCTGCCCACCGGCACTGTCGCCGACGACTCGGCCTTTTCCATTACACTGCCTGTTGCGATCGGCAACAAGGCCAAGCGCCAGCATGTAGCCACCGACAAGCACACCGTCACGCTGCGACCCCCGACGGAGGCAGAGAATGTCCCCGTCAAGCAATACAACGACAAGCGCCAGCATGTGGCCACCGACAAGCACACCGTCACGCTGCGACCCCCGACGGAGGCAGAGAATGTCCCCGTCAAGCAGTACAACGGCCCCGTGCAGCGCCGCGCCGAGTACGGCCGCAAGGTGCGGCGCACGTCTGACGGCGTGCTCAAGATGCCCGTGATTCGTGCCGAGAAGCCGGGCCTTAAGCGCCGCGGCAGCTCCGAGGTGGACCAGGCGCTGGAGAAGCTCCAGAAGCGCGAGGGCGACAAGGCCATTTCGGTGGCCATTGCCAACCGGTCTGATGTTGCATACTACGCCCAACGTAAGTAGCGCCCTTCCCCCCCTCTGTCTTGCTGTTTTTCTGCCCCTTTGTCTTTGCTTTGTCATTTTTGTCTTGTTGCTGCTTGCTTTGCTGCCATGATTGCGCGACGATGCCGGCGCGTTCGCTTGCGCATCAGCTCTGTGAGGGGGGTTGCCTTTTTTTGCCTTCTTGGAACTTTCACACTAATATCTTGCGGCCGTTGCTGTGGTAAAGAGGACAAGAAGTGAACAACCCGACGATGTGCGAGTCTCCAGGCGAGACTCGGGCGTCTTGGGGGGGGGGGCTTCTTGGCATGGATGCTTCGCAGGCGAAGGAGTCCGGCCTACTCTTTTTTATCTGTAGACTGGAGAAAGAGGAGGAACAGGAGGGCCTCTAATTACCGCACGCCAAGGGGCAGAGAAAGGCGGGAAGCAGGCTTTGTGGAGGTTTTCTTTTTTTGCAGGCAGACAGAATCCCGGCGGACTTGGCAGAGCGGAAGCGGTGCTTTGAGCCGCTGACTGTGTGCTGGTATCTTTGACAGATACACACACTGGACAGAGACTCGGGCCGGCCTTTTCCTCTCTGGCCTTGCCTTCCCCCGCGCACAAGACGAGAAACAACAGAGACTGACTTTTCTTTCCCCGAACTCCGTGTTCTCCCTTTGCTTTATCTAGTTGACTTTGGCACGCCCCCTCAGCCCATCTATGTACAAATTGACACGGGCTCGTTCGAGCTGTGGGTGAACCCCTCGTGCGACACGCTGACGGCCGGCGACAAGGTGTTCTGCGAGGCGGTCGGCAACTACGACCCGGACGTCTCGTCGACGTCCGACGGCCTGAATGAAAGCAAGAAGCTGCGCTACGGCATCGGCGCTGCCAACATTACGTATTTCTCCGACACCATCGGCATGGGCGACTCGGCCAGCATGGCCGGCGTGCAGTTTGGCGTGGCCAACAGCACCGAGGACCAGTTTGCTGGGATCCTGGGCATGGGCTACGGCGCCGGCACGACCACCACGTACAAGAACTTCATCGACGAGCTGGCCGACCAGAACGTCACGCACTCGCGCACCTTTTCCCTCGGCCTCGGCGGCAAGGACAACGAAGAGGGCGTGCTGGTGTTTGGCGGCGTCGACACGGCCAAGTTTTCCGGCCCGCTGGCCCAGCTGCCCATCATCCCGGCGTCCGAGGCGCCCGACGGCGTGCCGCGCTACTGGGTGCAGATGGAGAACATTACGCTCACCACGCCCGACGGCGACGTCTCCGACGCCTACGAGGGCTCCGACATCCCGGCCTTCCTCGACTCGGGCGCCACGCTGACGCTCCTGCCGCCCAAGGTGGCCGATGCCATTGCCGCCGACTTTGGCGCCAGCGACGGCGTCAGCTCCAACGGCTTCTATGCCGTTGACTGCGACATGGCCACGGCCAAGGGCTCCGTCAACTTTGCTTTCAACGGCGTGACCATCCACGTGCCGTACCACGAGATGGTGCGCACGCTGAGCACCACGCCGCCCACGTGCTGGCTGGGCCTAGTCCCCAGCACCGAGTTTACCCTGCTGGGCGACACCTTCCTGCGCAGCGTATACGCCGTCTTTGACGCCGACAACCACCACGCGTACCTGGCGCCGTACAACAACTGCGGCGAAGAGCTCGTCAGCCTCGGCAACGGCATGACCCCCGCCGACGTCACCGGCCTGTGCAAGCCGTCGGCCACAGCCACAGCTACGGCCACGGCCACAGACACGGCCACAGCCACAACCTCGGGCACGGCATCCTCCACGTCCACCACCAAGACCGCCGCGTCCAGCGCCGCCAAGTCGACAACCACCTCGGCCCACGAGCACTCACAGACCACCGAGCCGACAGCCGAGCCGACAGACGCGCACAAAACCGACGACGACAGCGACGACGGCGAGCACGAGGATGAGGACGAGAGCGCCACCACGACCTCCGGCGCGTCGCACAAGACCGCGTCCGAGACGCAGCCCGCCGAGACCACGGCAGGCGACGAGCCCACATCCTCGTCGACCGCTGCCGCGCGCAAGACATCCACCACCGCCAAGACCACCTCCGCCAAGACCACCACCGCGCCCGCCGCCGCGCTGTCGACCGCATCCACCGCCACCGCGCCCAGCGCGCCTCTGACCACCGCGCCAGTCCCCGCCGCGGGCGCCGAGGCCCCCAACGACAGCCCCGGCGGCAGCGACACCACGCCTGCGCCCGTGCCTGTTCCCGTGCCCGCGCCCGCAGCTGCTTCGGCGCCTGCTCCGGGCGCGGCGCTGACGAGCGACGGCGCGCTGCGCAACGGCACGGTGCAGACGGCTGGTGCGGGTCGGCCGGCGGCGAGTGGCGGGGCCCAGTGGGCGGTAGTCGTGGGACTGGTGGGCGTGCTGGCCATGGCGTAATTGAAGCAGCGGAATAAACAGGCGGGCTGTTTCTTTTTTTTTTCTTTTCTTTTGTTTACTTTTCTTTCTTTCTTTCTTCTCCCCTCGTTTTCTCTCCCCGGAAATCTCGAGGCCTTTTCTTTATTTCTTTATTTCCTCTTTTTTATACCTTTCTTTTCTTCTTCTTTTCCTTTGTCCCAATATCCTTCTCCAAATTCCGGCAAGCACGCTTCTACTTTCTGGGCTCTATTTTCTCTCCTGCTTCTGGCTATTATGCAACCCCAGTTTCACTGTATCCCATCCCCTATAGATAACACCGCAAAGTCCCCCTGAAGCAAGACTGCGGCTGCAAATTCTCTTCTTTTAATAACAAGATTTTTGCCCAGACTTTCTCGCCTTTTCTTTTTGTTCCCTGCTGTAAATTGTTTAGCCCGTTTTGTGTTGTGTATGACTCAACGCCTAAATTTAGTAGTCCCTTGTTTTTCTTTTTTTTTCCCTTTTTTTTTTCTTTTTTCTGTTTTTTTCTGCTTCTGCTTCATGCAGAGTGACGTCATGTTCGAGGTCAGAAGAACAAAGAATCCCCCCAGAGTAGCCAATCAGCAGGCGGCTGACGGGCGTTGAGGTTCTAGAATAGTCAGCGGAGAATGCAGGGCGATAAAAAGGAAATCTCGTGGCTTTGGTGGCGTCTTGTCTGTCTAGGGATTCGCAGGCTTTTCTCTGTGGGCCGGCCAGAAGTGTGCTCTGTGGAGTGCTCTCTGGAGTGCTCTCTCTCTCTCTCTGGTCTCGTCTCGTCTCGTCTCGTCTCGTCTCGTCTCGCCGGGCCGGTCCTCACCGAGTCAGGCTGGAGCTGCACACGGCAGAGATGAAAGCTCAAGCCTGCAATGTGCGTTCACGGTCAGTATCCTGGATCTTCTGCCTTCTGCCCGGCCCTGCCACGACGCACAAGAATTCGGCGCCAGTTTTTCGCATGTGTAGTCGCTGATTGCAACCTCTTCCCCACTCCCTGCCAGCTGCTTCATTCCCCTGCTCACACCGACAAGACACACCGAGCGGCTCCCAATGAAAGTGGTCACACACACACACACACACACACACAGGAGTCGGCTCTGGGGCTGATTAGTTTTGGGTTAGGCTTGTTTTTTGTTTTATAGCTCTAGCCTCAGCAGGACAGAACAAGCACAGGGGCAAGGGAGGAAGAAGGGTCTTGGTAGGAGGGCAACATTTGTCCATGTCTGTATCTGTTGTGTCCTGTGTCCTGTCTCAGCCAATGGCCGACCACCGCCAGCCAGTCAGCCAGCCGGCCAGAGGCAACGCAGAAGAGCAACTTGACTTGGCGTTTATGTGTGGACGGGCCACAAGAGCCCACAGCAAGCCAACCGAGCCACAAAACCAGCGTAGTGGATCAGCCCGCCCCGTTCTATTGTAACATTCTCATGTATGTTTGTACATGTGGGGATCGTCTTTGTGTGGCTGTTATGTGGCTGCTGCTGCTGTGTGTGTGTGTGTGTGTGTGTGCAGGGTGGCCAGCCTTTCTGCTGCAGTTCATCGTTTGTCTCGCACCATCCAACATTGGCAGCAGACCGTGTTGTTCTTTCAGTAGAGCCAAAGGTTCAGAAAAGAGGGAAGACGGGGGTAGGAGGAGGAGGATGGGGGGAGGGGGGAAGGGGGAGACAAGCCCGAAAAGAGAAGCGTACGGTACCTTGTTCTTCTTCTGCTTCTTGTCCTTCAGAGGAACGACAAAAAGGGAACAAGAAAAAACAAAAGAAAGAAAAAGAAAGAAGAAGAAAATCCCTCTCTGCCCGCCCCCATCGCAGTGATTGGCCTGCCCATCAATTTCCGTCGGCGTTGCTTCGTTTGGGCCAAAGGCTTTCAATCCCTGCTGGTATGGCGTCATTGACGTGTCTTTTTTTTTTTGCTGCTACTCGCAATCTTGGAGGTTTTTTTATATATATATATATAAAAACAAAAAACGTCCAAGTCTGTGCACGTGCATAAAGGCGTGGGACGGAGCAGAGAGAGAGAGAGAGAAAGTCAAGGCAAGGCAAAGAGGCCTGGGCCTGGGCCTGACAGGAAAGGGCCGAGGACCGATAAGCAGCGGAAATGAAGACACAAAAATAAAATAAAACAGCCAGCGCAGGGGCCAAAGCTGGCGGCTGGCTGGCCATCTCGGTTGGCTTGCTGCTTGACTGTTTGGTTGGCGGCTACAGGGACTGGACATGGCTTTCAGTTGGACAACCATTTCTTTGGAAGCGCATGCAGACAAGGTAGGGGGGGGGAGGAGGATATCAAACCGGGACAGAAACGAGGCCAGTCGAGGAGACAGCAACACGCACCACTGGACAGGCGGAAGACGAGGAAGAGGAAGACGAGAGAAAAAAAGGGGGAAAAAAGGGAAGAAAAAAAGAGAAGAAAATATCAGCCATGTCATGTCTGACCACTGCCAACAAGAGCAGACGTCGTCACAATCTCGAAAGAAAGCAATCTGTCGTTCTGCGGCTCCTCGCTCTTGTATGTCGGTCCCCCGTCCAGGCTACGGGTCTTGCAGGCCTCAGACTCAGAGGCCAAGCCCTCGTTGGCAAGCCCGAATCCAGACCCAAGCCTAACCCCATATCCATATCCATATCCAAGCCCACTGCAGCCCACCAAGCCCGCAACTCTGTGATCTGTGTTCTGTGAAATCACCCCACCGTAGCATCCAAGAGGGGCACTCTGCATAGCTAACCTGCAGAGGCCTGCAGATGCAATGCAAAGACAAAAGACCAAGGAGAGCTTTCTTACCTTGCTTGGTCGGCTTTTTCGTTCTACCCTCTCCTCACACCCTGCCCTGCTCGTGTCGTTCTTCTTTTTTTTTTTTGTTGTTGTTGGTTTTGTTTCTTCGTCTGGTTTCTTGGTCTGCTGCTGCTCGACCTGCTTCGCTCGATGTCCGTATTTAGGTGCGTACGTACGTACGTGCGTGCGTGCGTGTGTGTGCGTCGTTAGTTAGGCTGGCTTAGTTCCAATGTTCAAAATTAGATGTGTACGTACATGCAAGCACTGACAATGCGTCTAGAACTGCCCATAGCTCTAAGAAGGATGGGCTCTGTTTCCTGTAGCGCAGCCAATCAACCAAGCAAGCAAGCAGAAAACCAAAATAGGACAAAAGGGCTCACCTTTCCTGACCGACATTATGCCTTGGCTTCTGGGCCAAAATATGGCCCCGTGTGGGAAGAGGCAAAAAGAAGAAACAACTTTAAAGACCGAAAGAAAGAAAAGGGAACAAAGTCAAGGAGACCCTCGGATCGGACGTCGGACATCTGCTTACAGCAGACAATGAGAAGTGAGCAGCCAGCAGCCAGCAGCCAGTAGAAAGACAGACAGGCAAACAGACAGGCAAACAGACAGGCAAGGCAAGGCAAGGCAAGACTGGCTGGCTGGCTTTGTTGAATATTGGCACATTCTCAACATTTCCACACCCCAGGAAATAAAACAACACTGCAAATGCCTAGCGTTGTTTCTCCATGAGCACCAAGACTTGTCAAATAGTTGCACAGCAAGCCGCTTTCTCTCTTCTTCTCTCTGAGTTTGGGGGGGGGGGGGGGGGGGTCAGTCGTTATGCACGCGCCCTTCATGGCTTGGCTTGGCTGCTCTCTCTTTTTTTTTATATTCTCTCTCTCTCCCTCTCCCTCTGCTGATCACGTCGGCATTACTTACTGTCGCTTCATCGCGGGTGTAAAGTAAAGACTGCTGGTCGCAAAGGATAAACCTGTCTGGAGATTCTGAGACTAAAGAAAGACAGCGCCCACGCCACCAACACAACGGCCATCTGGGCCTGCATCATGCAACTTGGTCGCCTTGCAGTTGCAGTTGCAGTTGCAGAGGGAGAAAAGAATAGAATGAATTCTTTCCAACGGCACAAACGAGACAAGGCCGACGAACGAACGAGCGAGCGAGCTCCTCCGATATGCGATATGCACAGCGGCAAAGGAAGGCAGTTTGGCGGGCTTCGGCTAAATACAGCAGTGTCATTTGGCCTAGACGTGCAGAGCAAGACGTGTGGGGTTTTCCTTTTCTTTTCTTTTCTTTTCTTTTTTTCTTCCAAGTCAATGATGCAGCCCTAAAGAGACAATCAGACAGACAGACAGAAAGACCCTTTGTCTCTTTTGGCTGTACATGACGGTTGCTGTCTTGGGGTTTGTCAAGCTCCTCGACTATCATGGCAGCTCACATACACGGGTGGGTTTGGTTTGCCGAGGCAACTCTCTTGCTATCGCCCGAGCTGAAGCCGTAAAGCCCCATTGGAGCGACCACGAAAATATGTCGTTTCGTGTGGCGTTGTGTGGTGTTGCGTCGCTCCGTATCGCATCTTATCGTATCGGTTCGTGTCTAGTCGAGTCAAATCGCACACGGACGTGTTTGGCGATCGTCATGAGCGTGATTTTGCATGCTGCAAGTTGAATCTTGGCATTCCAATTGTTAGCACAAAAGCAGATAAACCAAGCAAGTTGCATACAGATAGATATAGATACACATGCACATGCACATGCACATCTACACAACACGTACCTACACACTCAATATTGCATGCTCACTGCGCTTCCAACTACGCCAAGATCTCCCGATCGAGGCCAGGCAACGGAATGGCCTTGTCGCTGGGCGCCAAGTTTGTAGTATTGTACGTGTATGTGTGTGTGTGTGTGTGAGAGAAAGAGAGGAGACAGAGGGAGAGGGAGAGAGGGAGAGATAGGGAGA
Source organism: Thielaviopsis populi (assembly GCA_017591655.1). Taxonomy (NCBI): domain Eukaryota; kingdom Fungi; phylum Ascomycota; class Sordariomycetes; order Microascales; family Ceratocystidaceae; genus Thielaviopsis; species Thielaviopsis populi. Next base: position 11,157 of record JADILG010000162.1, on the reverse strand, counting down.
GAGCATGTAAGATGTAAGTTGCATTTCCACACATGTGCATGTGGTGCCACATATCACAACAATGGCAAAATGCCGATGTCAACCCTTAAACATGGGTCGGGCTTCGGAAACATAACTTGACACAAGGTAAGCCTCAGCATGGCGTGGCGTGTTAGTAGCTCTGGCTTACAAACAGGCGATCTTGTCACTATCACCTTTGACATGCAGCAGTTTTTAGCCTTGAGACTAAACTTCTGGCGGCTAGGTAGTCTGTACAACGAAGGCAAAAAAAAAAGTGCCAACGTCTGTCGGTAGAGTGGAATGAACGAACTCTGGTTGGGGGGGGGATTTCGGACATCATGTCCCCTCAGGCAAGAGGCATTACTCTGACAAGAAAGGGAGAAAGAAAAGGAGAGAAGAGAGACAAAGGGCAGAACAGGAAGACAGCCTGGGGTCTAAGACGATAGGCCAACTGAGGTGGAGGACTGTGTTCCGATTTGGGCCTTAGTGTGATATCTGGCTGGCCTGGTCTGTAGTCTGGTCTGTAGTCTGGTCTGCCAGCTGGAGCCGGGTCACTTTGAAAGAACAACCATAACAACAGTCAAGATAGCTCAAATAGGGCAAACAGATGCTACAGAGACCGGACTCGACCTGAGAGATCAGGCTGATGTTGTGTTGGCCTGGGCCGGGTTGGCACGACATGCCAGTATCAGTGAAAATTGCTCACGCCGGCCGCTAACAAGGGGGGAGGGGCCTTTTTTGGACTCGGTGAAACTCATCCAAGAACCAGGGACCTACCTGACTGGCATTGGCAGGCCAAAAAAAAAAAGAAAAGAACAGGCCAGTTAATAAGTGGTGTGGACCAAGGCCTGGGGATTTGTTTTGGATGCAAAGCGAAGCGAGGAAGCGAAGACAGGACAGGACAGGACAAACAAAAGCCGTCAGTCAAGCCCGCCCATCGCGAATTGAATTCCGGTGGGTGGTGAGCTTCTGCTCTAGTGGGCTTAAGCTTGCACAACCGAGTCAGCCAGGACCAGCTTAAGTGTTGAGTCTAGGCTAGGCTGGATATGGCATGTTGATTTTGCACCATTACCGTCACATTGCAGGGGGGAACGATCTGCTCTGTGCGCCCGTTGTAGAAATCATCGTCGTCGCTATCGTCGCTGTCGTCGCCGTCGTCGCTGTCGTCGTGGCCCATTGTCTGCGGCTATGCAATGCAGCTGGTGCTAATAGGCCACCAGTGAGTGCATCCTTGTGGGCTGTCTGGTGCAGCTGGGGACCAGTAGCAAGATTCGTTGGGGACGGGGACAGCTGTGTTGTCGTGATGAATGCCGTGTGAAATTGCAAATGATGAGTGTTTGAGACTGTCTTTGTTTGGCACAGTCCCTAAAGAAGGCCTAACCAAGCTACCAGGGAGGCCCAAAAAGATGCTAGATGGAGCGGGCAGAGATGGAGGGGCAATGAAACAAGACAAAGAGAAAGCGTGGGTGGGAGGGAGGCCCAGCCCAGGCCAGGGTTCATTCAGAGAGCAAGGGAGGCGGAGATAAGATGGACAGGGCAGCAGGGCAGCAGGGCAGGACAATAGGGCAGCAGGACTTGATACAGGGCAGGCGAGGGATATTTCAGAGCGCCTCTAATAGGCTCTCGTCCACTTTTACAGCAGCAATTTTGATACACATTTAAGCCCCGTTGCCAAAATCCGAGACTGTGTGCCCTAATGACAAGAAATATTATTTTTCTGTGATTTTCAGAGTTGTGCGTTTTCTGGTGAGGAAAGAAGTGAAAATGTTTGCGGGCTTCCCCCCTCCCCCCTCCCCCAGATTAGCAGGTACGGAGCTTGGTTTGTAGGTAGACAGGTCTGCACAAACTGCAGTTACTCAGTTGATCAACAAGGCTATATGAGATACGAGCCTCGTTAGCCCTAGTGCCCTAGTGCCCTAGTGCCCTAGTGGTCTTTAGCCCTAGTGGTGGTGGAGGTGGTTGTGGTGGTGATGTTAGTGATGTTAGTGATGGCAAGTGGCAGGTGCGAGCGGTTCCTGCTTACCTGTTTCGGACACAGGTCGAATACAGAAGGAGGTCTGCTGCACTGGGCTTGTACTGGGCTTGCACCAGGCATGCATCGCGCATGGGTGTGGATTGAGATGGAAGCCCTGTTACAGAGTAGCAAGCACAAGACACAAGTACGTACCTCGCGCATACCAACTGCATACACCACACCAGGTACATAAAAACTAGCTTTATGTACCAACCATGGCTCGAGCATAGGCCTCCCCTCCCCCCGTTTGGCTCCGAATGCTGGGACGCCGAGAACAAGACCAGGCTCAATTCAATAGCAAGGCGTCTCTATGTGTATATGCGTTGCTTGTATGCCATGTACCCGCCAATAGCATGTGGTGGCCGAGATGTGTGTACATGCCACGCTTCATCTGTGCTTGAGGCAGTGCGGCGCGAGAGAAACATTTGGAAACACACACGCACACACACCACACACACACACAGTAAAACGGACAGGTTTTGTTTCGGAGCCAAACATACACACACTCCCATGAGTACGTACATACATGCATACATGCATACATGCATGCATGCCTTTTCCTTTTTTTTTCTTTTTTTTTTCTTTTTTTTGTTCTTCACAAAACTGCTGTGTCGCTGCATAACAGGGCATAAAATGGCGGCATGACTAAAAGCTAAGCTGCAGAAATCTGCAAGATTTCGCAGTTACTCTTCTTTTGCTTTTCTTCTTTTTTTTTTCTTCCCCTCAAAGCCCTAATCAAGTACTTGCATGTAGGTGAGCAGGTAGGTACATACGCAATTTAGATGAGAGCTTACAGGAGTACAAGGAAGAGCTCAACGGTCACAGTGCCGTCTCAAGATATCGGCACTATGACCATGATCTGAACGTCGTCAGTACCTGTCCATGCGGGCAGTGATGCGCGTGGTGTGGGGTACCGGGTACCTCATTTAGATGCATGTCCAGGCCCTTGGCACAGTGTGAGGCTCTTTCGATAGGTTCCTGCTTTCTTTAGTCCATCTTTTGCCTTTTCGTGCTCTGGCAATTGTCCCAGTTGTAGCAATTGCATCAGTACAGTTTGGGCTATCAAGCGTGTTTACCATGCAACTGTATTGCCCTGGCTTGGCGATTGCTCAATTTTGGAGTGGCTCTTTCCTATCAGGTTTTCTGGCCGTTTGTCTTTGTCATATCATATTTCTGCTCTTGCCAGAACACGTTCTTACTTCTTCTCGTTCTTGTTCTCTTTCTCTTTCTCTTTCTTCTTTTTCTTTTTCTTTTTCTTTTTCTCTTCCTCTTCTTTCGCTTTCTCTCTCTCTCTCTCCCTCTCTCTTCCACCACAACATCGTCATCGTCATCGCCTTTGTCGCCCGTCCGCCAAAAAAGCCTCCCCAACAAAAGGCCTGCCTCGCCTGCTTCGTCTTGTGTGCTTGCATATCTATTCATTTACAGCACGCCAACTCTTTCATTCCTGTTTAAGGAATTAGCACATGGCTGCCCCTCCAAGCTACAGCCATCCATCACCTCGCCATCGCTAATTGCTGCTGCTGCTGCCGCTGCCGCCGTCGCTGCCGCCACCTCTGCGAGACCCCATCCGAGCTGTGCTTCTGTGACGAATTTTAGAGCACACACTCTCTTTTTTTTCTTCCTTTTTTGTTCCTGTCTTCTCTTCTTCTTCCTCCCCTTTCTTGGCCCGCGTTCATAGTCTGTGTACTCTTCGTCTTCCATCGCGCCTGTCCACATATCGCCCGCTACTTCGACGACAATATCCTACGCTTTTCTTTGTCCTCTGAAGGAAAGAAAAAAAAAAGACCGATATTTGCTCCCTGCTACTTCATCGTCTATTTAGTGCTGCGTCACGCCAGCCCTCAAACAACCCTTCCATAAAGCCGATTCGTGCTATTCAATCTGTTGATTCGTCGATCGGTTGATTGATCTTTTACACCAAAGAAATATTTTTCTCGTGCTCATAACTTCCGATTCTTCTTCTTCTTCCAAGCCCGGATCGAACCATTCGCCTTTTTTTTTTGTTCCGTCCTGAAAAAGAAAAGCCACCATTAAATATCACCATTCGCTTCAATTCATTCCCCGTGGCCCCATTCTCGCATTTGCACGAGAAAAAAAAATCTCTGCAGTTTTTCCATGTCCGCCATGTCCTCTCAAACTCGCGATGACGCTTCTGCTGTAGCTCCGACTTCTGGGAACGCCCCTCGGTCGATTGATGCTTCCGCGAGCAAGAGTGAGTTTTTTCCGATGCTCTTCTCCGCCGCTTTTCTTTTTGTTCCCCGTGGTTACTTTCTCTTTTTTCTTTTTTCTTTTCCTCTTCTTCACCTCTAGTCCAGCCTATTCCGCTCCGACAGCCTGTGACTCAGATCCAGATTCAAGCTTTTCCCCGGCCTTTTTTTGCTGCCCGAAAGATACCACTCGTCTCGGCCGTGAAAAGCAGCATCCAGCACATCTCTGTTCTCTTTCTTCTCCCCTTTGCACATGCTAACTGTCTCCGTCTTCCAACCAAAGCTCAATCTGCCGCTTCTTCTAAATCGGCCGCTCCCGCTCCTGCCTCCACGCCTGCGTCCACCTCTACCTCCGTATCCGCCACTCCCACCTCCGCCGCCACTACCACCACCACCACCACTACTACTACCGCCAAACCTCAGTTTCCACCCCCAAAGACTGATAAACCAAGACCACACGTCTGCCAGACATGTCAACGCTCATTCGCTCGCCTAGAGCATCTAAAGCGCCATGAGCGTTCACACACAAAGGAAAAGCCCTTTGAGTGCCCCCAATGCCGCCGCTGCTTTGCCCGCCGCGATCTCCTGCTTCGTCACCAGCAGAAGCTCCACCAAACTTCCACTCCCAACCCTCGCCCGCGGAACCGCCGCGATAGCGCTGCCGCCGCCGCCACCGCCCCGACCTCGGGCCGTGTTCGAAAAAATAGTGTTGCTGGCCCAGTCACCACCGCCACCACTGTCGCTGCCGCCGCCGCCGCCATCGCCGCTACCACGACTTCCGGGACGAGAACTGGAGCCAGAGCCCCCCGTGCTCAGCCCGCCCCCCGTCCCCGCGCCAACACCATTAGTCACATCGACAACGGCCTGCAGATGCAGCAACAAGTTCAAAACATGCTGCAACAACAGATGCAGCCACCGCGTATGCCCCCCACACATGTTCGCCATCCCAGTCTCATTGGCCTGGCTAATCTTCACCATGGCGGTCACGGCCTCGATCTCTCCTTTGGCAACATAACCTCCACCCTGGGCGGACACCGGAATATCGGCGCCAATCTTTCTCGTATCGAAACCAATACTCTCCACGATCCCTTTGATAGCTCGTTCCGCACTGCACCCCCAACCGCCTTCGACTTTAACATGGGCGATTTGTTCTTCGCTTCAAATAATAACACCCCCACCATCAACCCCAATGCTCTCCACTACAATGACTCGCCTCAATCAATGCCCATGGATCCCACGCTTTCGCCGCCCCTGCTAAACAATGGTATGACTGACTAAAGGAGACGACCTTGTATACATGTATGCTGAACCCATGTCTGTACCTTCTTGCTGACCACCTTCAGAAACAGCCGATTGGCTTGAGAACATGGAACCCAACCAGGATTGGAACAACGACAGTAGCCTGTTTACCGCTGCTTCAAGCCCGTCCGTCATCAGCAATGGCAGCCACGGCCTCAACGATTCGCTTCCCATGATTCCCAACAACGACCAGTTCCTTCTCGATAACTCGCTTCACGGCCACATCGGCATCAACACGATTCAGAGCAGCTTCAACGAAATGGCCATCCTGGACACCGGTGACCAGGCCTTTTCCGCTGCTACAGCTGCTACTATGTGGCCCCCCACTCTAATGAACGGTCACATGGGATCCCTGGGTCTTGACACGAACTTTTCAGAGTTCCTTGTCGGTAACCCCATGTCCCCTGCGTTTCAGCCCATGAACTTTTCCACCACCAGAGCCACTGCCACTGCCACTGCCACTGCCCCTTCCAACATGACATCACCATCTGCCGCCATCCCTCATGCCTCCTCTGTTATCTCGTCGGCCCCCGAGGCTGTGCGAAGACATTCCATATCCTTACATCCCTCTTCGCGCCCCTTTCTGCACCACAACCACAACATGCTTTCTTCCTACAACATGTCCACTCCCTTCCATAGTCACAGCACGAATCCCAATCCAGATCCAAATCCCAATTCCAATCCCAACCCCAATCCTAGTTCGAGTTCAAACCCCGCCAATATGGGAGCCCAATAATAACACTCTATGAATCAGGTATATAACACCGGCTCTGAGTCCCCCTCCTCTGCGGCTACCACCCTTCACTCGGTGGTCTCTGCTTCGTCTCCTGCTAGCTCCATTACGGATACCACTCGGGACACTGCTGCAAGTGGCATGGCCCAGCCGCAGAATCAGCAGACTCTTGACCGTATGTATCCAGTTCTAACTTTCTCTCAACAGTTTCCCTTCGGAAAGCAGTCTGAGTAACCTTTTCGCTCTTCTAGACACCATGAATGCCGAAGTGTAGTTTCTGCACATCCAACACGAAATTTCTTTTCTTTTTTTTTCTTCTTCGTTTCCATGTTTGGAGATTTGGCTGGCCCCATCGGCCATTCATTTGCTACTCGACTTCTGCCTGATTTTGACCGGCCTTACGCCAGATTTCCGCCAGATTTCCGCCACTATTGCTAGCCGGGACTCTTCTAGCAAATTCCATCTATCGCCACCATCTATCACGCACTATATCAAGTTTTGTGGCTCATCGCGTTATCAGCTAGAGGGAGATCCGATAGCAGCTTCGAACGACTCCATCAAACCTAGATTATCTGACATGGGCGTATCAAGAAGGTGTCCAGTGATGATAGCTACCCCTTCATCATTTGCCTATTCTTCGCCTAATTCTGATGGGGCTTGTCTGTCGACCTCGTGTGCTAATCCTGCTTGTCGGGGCACATGTATAATGGATCACAAAATGCACGAAGACACGACATCTTCTCCGGGCCGAATTCTCACAGGCTCTGTGGGTGCTTTGTTTCAGCTTTAGCTGTGACCGTGGCCACCATCACAAGGCCTTTCAAGGCAGTACCGACCGTGTTTGAGGGTCGGGGACATAGTAGTCCTATGTTTTCATTCTTCTTTCCTCTCATATTTCCTGTTCATTGGCTCATGTTGACACTGCGCCGCATCATTTATCACCAGATCTTCGCATGTTGACTGACATTCGTATATGACTTGTTCATTTCTTTCTGCTTTTCTTTTCTCGTTGAGTTTTGCCCACGCGATGAGATTTTATGACAGAGACGATATCCATGATTGGTGATTGAGAATTGCCACCAATTAGTTCCGTTTTTCCCCTTTACTTTTACCACTGCATTTTTTCATTGATGTCACGGCGTTATCCTGGCTTGTCTTTGTTGGCGCGATTTATTCTTTGCTTTTACTGAAGCCTTTTCTTCTGACAAAGGACTTCAATGAAGGACCCTTTTTTTATACCACTCATTGCACGCTGTTCAACATGGCTGCATGAGATATCTGCAGCGGCAGTAGCGCGGGAGACGTTGACCGGGCCTTGGCCTGGTCTTAACAAGACATCTCTATGCGATTTGCATGGACGCATGCAGCAACTGTTGAATAGAGAATTAAAACCTGATGAGGCATGGGTGTGGTCTAGGCCCGGTAACAGTGGAATCTTTGTACTGGCTGGGTCTGTAGTCCACACTGATTGTTATTACAAGCGCATTGCAGTCAGACCGGCGAGTGTCTCTGGTGGTAGATCTCAAGTGAAGACATACGGGAGAAGGCTAATAATGCCAGTCTGGCCTGCCGGCTCGGAAAGCATGTATACACGCATATATACCTTTAAAAAATAGACGGAGAAATACAAGTACCTAGTAAAACGAGAGGCTCTTGAGCACACTGCCGTCAAATGCGCGTCTGTGTAACCGTGTCGTTGGCTGTTCTGTATCCTTGTACGACGGCAGTGCTATGCTCACGTGACAGGTCACGTGTCTGGCTGTCAGCCTCAAAGTGGGGCAGCCAGCAGCCAGCCAACGACGGGGGAAAAAATGTTTTGGCAGCAAAAGGCTGAAAGCTTTATCACGAGACGACGACGACGACGACGACGACAAGACAATCAAGGGCTGCTTGAATCCGACGCTGCCTTTTGAATCATCTATAAAATCTCTTTCTTTTTTTTTCTTCTTCTCCTCATTGAACAGATCTGCCGTTACAGCTGATTTGTCATTGTTCTCTGCTTCTTTTTCTTGTTGCTCTGATTACAAGCGCCAGACTTCTTCCATTCTCGATTCAAAATGGTGCAGCTTGTGGAGGTTGAAGACGAGCACTTCGTCGCTAGCCAGCTTGGCCCCGATGATGATGATGACTACAGTGATACCGGTATGTGCACCGAGCCGAGTGGTGGCCTTTGTCTTGCTGCGAGGCACGCCCCCCCACACTGCCGCTGCCCCTGCTAACTGTCCTCCCACGCAGACTCCGAAATCTCCACCGAATCCGACTTCGACCCGTCGTCCGAGTCTCTTTCGGAGCGGCTGTGGGCGCTGCGTGACATCATCCCGCCGGCAACGCGCGCATGGTGGGCGGCGCGTGCCTCGGCCACCACGCAAACCACGACGGCACTGGCCAGCACGGCCGGCAAGGGCCTGTGGGCGCTCAGCAGCAGCGTCATCTTCCTGGGCGTGCCGTTTGCCCTGTGCTGGATGGAGGAGCAGCAGGTCCTGGCCATGGAGCAGGAGTACAAGATGCGCGAGCAGGGCGACGCGCTGCTGAGTGCTGGCGCGGCGCCGGCGGCTGGCGACGCCCTGGCTGGGGCTAGCCTGCTCGAGGGCGACACGGCCTCGCAGGTTGGAGCGGCGCTGGCGAAGCCGGCCGTGTAAGCGGCCTCGGTCTGCTGTCGCAGTTGGGAGCGGAGAGGGGGATGTGCCCATGCGGCTGTTTGTACGGAACATCGCAGATGAGCGCGGCAGAGGATGAAGTGTATGATGGATGGGAGCCTGCTGGCTTTGAAAGACTCGTCTCAACTTGTACTATTATGTCTATATCTAAACCTGCTCATGCAGGGCTTATTTTCTTTTCTTGTTCTTTTCTTCCTCTTGTCCTCTCACTCGCAAGCAAGCAATTCAATGTCTACCAGCCGCTCCAGCTCCGCAAAGTTCCCTTTCTCTCTCTCTCTCTCTCTCTCTCTCTCTCTCTCCCTTCCTCTTTATCCTTCCCTCCCCCCCCTCTCGCCTTCACTCCCACATGATCTTGCGCAGCCGGGCCTTTTCCTCCTCGCCGCCAAAGATGCCGTCAATGCCCATGCGGGCCAGCCGGATGACATCGTCCCGGCTTAGGCTAAAGTACTGCGCTGCCAGCCGATATTCCTGCGAGAGACAGCTACCGAAGACGCCGACGTCGTCGGTCTACAGCGGAACGAGGAAAGAAGCGGGAACGTTAGTAAAAAAAAGGAAATATACAAATATACGACAGTGTGCCACGGACCGACACAGGACATGCAATAGAGACTCACCCCCAGCGTCAGGTTCGCCCCGGCCTTCCACCACTCCAGGAAATGGTGCCCGCCGTAGCTGTCGACCATCTTGGCGTGCACGTTGCAGCTCAGGCACATTTCCAGCGTCACCTTGTTGCCCTGCTGCAGGATCTGCTGCTTGATACGCTCCGACACGTGCACCACGTGCCCCAGCCGCTGCGGACCCCAGCCGAGCATGATGCGCAACTCTTCGTCCTCCCTGTCCTGCTGGGACAGCGGCGCGCTTGACGCTGCATTGTCCGCCTCTGCCTCTGCCTCCGCCTCTTGGGCAGCGACTCCCCCGCCCGCCTTCTCCACAGCCTCCTTGGCATCGCACGTAGTATCGTAGCGCACCTCGCCAAAGTGCACAGCCAGATGCAAGCCCGCCGCGCGCGCCTGGCGCATATACGGATCGAAGAAGCGGATAGCCGCGCCCTTGCGCACCGTCGGCGTGCCGCACAGGTCGATGCCGACAACCACGTCGCGGTAGCGCATGGCCAGCTCGAGCGTCTCGCGCGCCTCGGCCGGCGAGTCGCGCCGGTCCAGCGACAGCAGCAGGCGCACGTGCATGGCGCCAGCGGCAGCCGCCGCCTCGGCGCCGCCGCCCATGGCCATGCCGCCGCCGCCCGCGCGGAAGCTGCGCACCGTGTCGACCACGGCGGCCACGTGCTCGGCGCGGCTGAACTTGGCTGAGCGCCGCGGCGTCGTGCGCAGCTCCAGGTACTTGACGCCGTCGGCCGCGAACTGCCGCAGCACGTCGCCCGTGCTGATGCGCACCGACACCAGGTCGTCGAGCAGCCCGTAGATGTATGACGTGAACAGCGGGAAGAAGGTCTGCAGGCAGTAGTCGTGCTTACCCTCCGGCATGGCCTCCAGCGGGTCCGGCAGTGTCGTCAGATTAGCCGCCTTCTTCGACGCCCAGATGCCGTGCAGACACCGCCGGCTGATGGAGCCCGAGAGGTGGGCGTGGAGCTGCCGTGGGAGAGGCAGAGCGAGAGGAGAGAGATAGGGTTAGCCATGACCAGGGTTAATTTGGGTGTCACGTGGGGGGGAGGCGGGAACCTGGAGTCAAAGTTACCTCGATCTTGGGCAGCGCCTTGAAATCCATAATAGGTTCGATGTCTTCCATTTTGTCTGTCCTTGACAAAAGAGTGATGCAGGACTAGGAGGACAAGCGACTGAGCCTCTGTTCTGGCTTGTTGGTCAGTTTAAAATCGGTCTGAGCAAAAGGGCAAAAGGTAACAAAGCAAATATTGACGACCCACAGATGGGGAAAGAATCCCAAAAACTCCCGAGGGAAGGAGCAGGGGCCGAGTCTCGAGAGAGAGGGGGGGGGGATGAGGAGGAAAGAGCGCAGTGCAAAATGCAGTTGCTTTATGAAGGGCTTGTTTCACTAATGGAGCAAGAGTATTGAAGTAGTTGCAGTAATGTAGCAAGCAGTTATCAGATCTTGGCTTTGTGTGCATATATCGCGGTGCTTGTTGGCGTCTATGATGTGAACGCAATGCACGACTTGTGTGTAAATAATCAGATAGAAACAAAGTACGGCGCATCTATGAACAACTGACGGGCCAAAACGAATGCAATACGAAGCATATCCAACGATTTAAGAAACAAAGAAAAAAAATCAAAA
>JADILG010000161.1:0-36110 GCA_017591655.1 Thielaviopsis populi | reverse complement strand
GCGGAAGGGAAGAGAACCAGAGAAAAGAAAAAAAAAAAAAGTTTGAGAAGGAAGGGGGGGGGGGGGGGGGGGGGGGGGGGGGGGTGGTGAGTTAACTAGGAAAGTAGGAGAGCTAGAAAGAAGCAAGAGTATACAAAGAAAGGCAACAAAAAAAACAAAAAAAAAACAAGGCCAGCAACCAAACAAGCAATAACCAACCCAAGCAGCAAAGCCCCCCCCCAATCAAAAGCAGAGCCACCTAGATCCTTGGATGGCCTTTTTTTTTTTTTTTCTTAGGCTCCTTGCTTTAGTTTGGGAAGCTCTTAAATTATTGACTATGTTCCGTGTCTGTCTCTCACTGGTTTGATATGCCTGACAAGAAACAACGCTTTGCTTTTTTCTCTCCCCTTCCCCCTTCTTTGCCTTCTTTGCCTGAACATCGTCTACATAGCAAAGGAAGCCGACCTGATTTAATTCTTGTTTTAGTGTTTTTATTTAGCTCAAATTCCATCGACCAGACGTCCCCGTCCCGTCCTTCTTCGTGTTGTGTATATGTACTTACAAATGTACATAGGTACATAGTCAAGCCCGTATAGTCGTAGATGGAAAGAGACACGGACTAGACAGTGCTCTCTCCCCATCCAAGGACTTAGCCATCAACCACCCACCTTCAGCTCGTCTAGCCTGGACGGAACGGCCTGGTCTGGAAGCGCCCATCAACCAAACAAACGTCTTTTTTTGTTCTCCTTTCTCCTATGTTTGGTCCTTCCAGCGCCATGGCTCTGTAGCCGCCGGGCACTTCCTCCTCCCCCTCCCCCTCCTCCTCCTCCTCTTCTTCTTCTTTTTCCCCCTAGTACTCAGCACCCAGCCGGCAGCCAGTAGACAACCCAAGATTAACATCGCAGTGGGACAGGAGAAGCAAACAACTGGCCAGGCCGTTAGAAGAAGAAAATCCCAGACTTCAGGCGCAATTCCAGGCCTCAAAAGGGCTACCGAGAAGGGTTTTATTCGTGACGGGGGAGGGGTGGGGCGTGTGTCTGTGTCTGTGTCCGTGTCTGTGTCTATGCCTATGCCTATGCCTACGTTTGTGTCTACGTTTGTGTATATTGAACGGGTGGCTGTCAGTCAATAGCCTGTTTACTTGGGGCTGGCAGATCTCCTGTATCCCGTACTAATAGCGAGTTGGAATGAGGGATAAGGGCCTGGAACTTTTAGTGCCCGGGTGGATTGGGCCGCGGGATACGGGAACATGAGCCTGAAGAAAACCAGCAATGTTAGAGAGAGCAAGAGAGAGAGATAGAGTGAGTGAGTGAGTGAGTGAGTGAGAGACAAAGTTCCTAGCTCTTTGGAAGTTTCAAGGATGGGAAGGGGGAAGAGGGGGGCGTTGTCCCGGCCGTACCTAGGCCATGTTTCTGGGACAAGTGCTGTGTTGACAACGGGTCAAACAATAGAAAGGGAGGCAGGCGGAGATGGAACCGGAGATGGAGACGGGGATGAGGGAGATCAGGGAGAACAAGGATGGTGGTGAGAAAACAGCAAAGAGATGTTGGATATTGATTGGGGAGTTGAAGTTGTGAGGGTAGTCGGTTGTATAGACCCTAAGCAGAATGGAGCAATACAAGTGAGATGATTTGATTTGCTACATTATTTACTGGCTTTAATCCGCAGTATTCGTTGTTCGTTTTATTCTTTTTATTTTTATTTATATAGTATTCTTATTTTTTTTTTCGGCTCTTGTTTCCTGCTGCTTGTCCCTCGGCACCTCTGACAGCTTATAAAAGTAGACTTATAAGTCCTTCCGGCCGCCCTGGCCAGCCAGCGATCGAAATTAATTAAGAAGGGGAGGGGAGGGGAGGGGAGAAAAAGGACTAAGGAGAACGGACGAAGAAAGCTGCGTAGGAGGTGCCGAGAGAGAATGAGAGAAAAAAAAAAAGGGACAAAACAGCAAAAAAAAGGAGGATACAAACAAATTCGACCAGATCCGATATGCATGCAATCCCATTGGCGAGCGGTGTAAGTGTGCGATGGAGTTGGATGCTTACTTAAGCATACAGGTACAAGTGACAAGACAAAATAGCTTTATTTTGTTCGATGCTTGAAGGCATTTTGCATTGGAACTTCTAGAAGACCGCCAAGTTGCACAGCAAGGAGTGGAAAGTCACACGACATGTATGCATGAGTGCGCACATTGGAACATTCACGCTCCCACACTCCCACACTCACACACATTCACACAATAATCCATCTATCTCTCACCCACCGCCCACCATATTGCTCCTGTCTCAGCCTGCATGTGTGTGCGAGCCGTGAGCTGGGTCGGCCTAGGCCTCCCCGTTCCCCAAACAGCCCAGACATGTCTGATGCGCTGTAGCCGACGGACCGGGGCAAGAGATGATGGGTTCCAAAAAGACGCATGTTCCACTTGCCGTGTGTCTGTGTTTATCTGGGGAGAGAGAGAGAGGGGGGGGGGGATAGAAGCGAACCATGAAAAACAAGACGCACATGTATTTCGGCACACTCTGTAAACCCGTAAAAAGGCTATGCCGGGCGATATCTGTGTTTGTCCGCCCCGATCCGAGCCAGAATGTGAGACGAAGAAGAAAAAAAAAAGAAAAGGAGGGGGCTGCCTGTGTCTGTGTCGGGGTGGGGTGAGCTGTGATGTGAGCAGGGGAATATATGGACGGGTATACGTGCGTACTGGGTCATGGCGTGTGTGTGTGTGTGTGTGTGTGTGTGTGTGTGTGTGTGTGATATAGCATATAGCTGATACACGGCGTTTAGATCAACATCGCTACAGCTTGCGTGATATATCACCTATGGACACGGTTGGCTAACGGCGAGAGGCGGGAAGAATACGGGGAAAGCGAAGCTTCTGGTTCCGGGGCAGAATTCCAAATGACTTCCATGAGACTTTCTATCACAATTCGGACATATTGTCTCGTTGTGTCTTGTATCGTTATTTGGGAGGGTTGTGAATGCGAGCTGTTGATGTGTTGTGTTATGCGGGAGAACGAGAGAGAGAGAGAGAGTGTGTGTGTGTGACAAGATAGACAAGGGCTAATCAACGTGTGACAGAGAAAAAGGAAAAAAAAAGGGAAAAAGGGAGAACAAGACATTTTGTGCTTGCTGACAAAGAAAAACAAGGCACAGAAGCCCTGCGCACGTGTTCTTTCGGCTTCCAAAAAAGAACAGCAAGAATTTTTTTTTTGTGTGTGTATGTGTGTGTGTGTGTGTTCAGTTGAGGCTCGGGCTACACAAACCCAAGTTAACATGCACACACACACACACACAATAGAGAGCCGTTGTTTCTCAGTCAGTCTCTCGTCGCGCTTTTTCTTTTCTTTTTTTCTTCTTCTTCTTTTTCTTGTCCCTTTTCCCTATTCTTCACGACTTGTTTGCTCTCCTTTTTCCCATTCCGCCTGTTCATAGCGTGGCCTATGCTCTTCCTACCCAAAGGTCCGGGATGCTGGCTCTCTAATAAGGTACAGAAAATAAGCGGACGAGCGGACGAGCGGACGAAAAAAAAAAAACGAAAGAAAAAGGGGGGAGGGGAGGAGGAGAGTTTCTGAAGGAAGGCCTGGGACTTGGTTGACACTTACACCGAGATTGTCACGTGCACAGAGAACATCGTGTCTTGTCCAGCTGCGAGAGAAGGCCTCCTATCCTCCTATCACGCGCTGCACCGCCATCTCGGTCCCCGCGTTTCTCTGCACCAGAGCCTGGCACATAGAAACTCGGCTTCTCATTGCACTTGACTGGCAAATATTGTTATACACACACACACACACACACACACACACACACACAGGCGCGCTTTCTTCTCGTCCAACCTTTTGCTTCTTTTTTCTTCTGGCGATCCTTTTCCTGCAACCACTTTCTAGACAAAACATAGCGAACAGGGGGGCCAATGACGAAGCCAGTGGAAAACAACACAGCACCAGAACGAGCACCGCACAAGCACCGCACAAGCACAGAACAGGCACGGATCAAGGAGAAAAGAGAGCAACAAAGTGCTGCAAAGCAAGAAGCAAGGGCAGCAAAACAACAACATCGCAGTCCCAAATGCCTCTCCTGCTTAGCTGCCTGCTATTATAAGCCCCGACAGAAGACAAAACGGGTCTAGTTGGTCTCTATCGGGAAGCGTAGGCTGGCTGGCTGCCCGCAATTTGCTGCATGCTATAGCTGCTTTGAGAGATCTTCTAGGGCCTCACCACTGTGATCTTATAAGCGTCTATAGGAGCCTGAGCGCGGATTTAGCGCCTTGAGCAGCTAGTGGGCTTTGCTGATTTGGCCCTGGACTTGGACTGCTGCTGCCGCTGCTGCTGCTGCTGCTGTTGTTGTTATTGTTGCTGTTTGCTTCACCTGTTTGCTTCACCTGTTTGCTTCACTTGTGTACCGTGTGCTCTCTCCTTTTTCTGTGCCTTTTCTAGATGAGGCCGAGCATGCAGTCGAAACAGACAATGCTGTACAACGCTGCAACGACAAGCGACAAGCGACAAGCCACAACAGCGTAGGTCGATAGGTACCTGCATGTATGCACAAACAGACAAAAGACTGCGCTGCTGTGCAAACACGATACCTCCTCACCTACATGCATATACAGACACCAACAACCACATATTCTCTCTGCCCTCCCCTCGTCTCCCCCGGCTAACCCGCTCTTGTCTCTTTTCCACCCGTTATTATTCTCTACACACATATTCGCTGTCTTCCGCTTTGCTCCGTGGATCAATAGCATAACATGGAATGGATGGCATGACCGAGAGTGCATTCTATATCCACATCACTAAAGCCAGCGCCCGTACCACTCTCATGTCTGCCTCGGTGGGCATCCCCTTCACTTTTTTCCTCACCTTCTTCCTCACCTTAACAACTCACTCCTCCGACCAAGCCTTCCAACTTTTCCCCCTTCCCCTTCCCCTTCCTCTTCCCCCCTCCCCTTCATTCACCGTGGCTTCACCTTGCCTTCTTTTCTGTCTTGGCTTCTGGCGCTGGTTCTGGCTTTGGGCTTGGACCTTCAAGGAGCTGCCGCTCTTAGTCCTGCGTCTTAGCACACCCACCCCCCCTCCCCTTCCATCATGCTTCCTTCTTCTATCTTACACCTATAACAGTCTGCCTATTATAGCACAGAGAAGCTATCCAACCTCTAATACCCGTCCATTGGATGGAAACATCTTGTTGCCTTAGAAGGACACCCTCTGGTATTGCCATTTGGAAAGCCAATACACATATATACAGATGGTGTGCGATGCAGCCATTACTACTAACACCACCACCAACATCCATTTGGGCCAAACAAGCCGGAAAACTAATTGCCGTGCAGGCCGTACAAGCCTCCCTGGACCCTTGTCTTGTGTGCCTTTCTCGCTGCTTGTATTGCTCCCCTCCCCCCTCTCTCTCTCCCTCTCTTCCTGTTCTGGTGCCCCTTTTGTGTTTTCTCTGGGCGTATCCTGAGTCCTATGTCCCGTGTCCTATGGCCTACGTCGCCATACCATCTCTGCCACTTGGCTGGGCTGAGCTGGGCTGGTGTGCAACACTCACCTTTCACCTCAACTCACAGCACCTACCACGCATGATTTTCTTTTTTTCTTGCTCGCTATAACTCGCTTGACCCGAGCCAACGGTCTGTGTCTGTGTCTGTGTCTGTGTCTATTCTGTATGCGTCTGCGTCTGCCTAGACAATGCTCGCGCTGCCAACGCTCTAGGGCCCTTTTTTAGTTCTGTTCTGTTGCGTTGCCTTGGCTTTGTTAGTGTGCACTTGGCCTGACCAAAAATACCATGAAACAGCAGAGAGGGACTGAGCAAAGTTGCATGGTGTGCAATGTGGTGTGCAATGTGGTGTGGTATGGTGTGCCTCTTTCATCCTGTCCTTTCCCCTCTCCACTCTCCCCTCTCCCCTCATCCTGACTTTTGTTTCCATGCTTCCGAGAGCCGCGTTCACATCCACTCCCAAGCTTGCTATCGTGGCGTGACTGGATCAGACTCAACTGGGCCGGTACAATATGAAAAAAGCCAGCCACAACTGACTGCATTCAGTCTGTCAATGCCTGTCTGCCCTTTCACATTCAATCATAATAGGCAAGTCGAATGACAATCACATCAAAAAGCCTTCTCCTTGCAGCACTTCGGCTTCCCCCGTTCTCATCCCCCCCCCTTCCCAGCTTCACCACCCACCAGCTCTCACAAGGCCAGCGTAACACAGCAAGGGGAGAAAGTGGGCAACGGGTCTGCAATGCAGTGAGTGCCACTCCAACCAAACCATAATTCAGGGGACCTGCTTGGGGAGGCTTTGCCCTCTCTCTCCTCTCTCTCTCTCTCTCTGCCCCCCTTGTCCCATGTACCCATGTCAAGGTGGTAATGAAAAAAATGCTAGTTCCGGTGCTACTGCTGTGGTGTTACTGCCTCCCCAGCTAATCAAACGAGCGCAGGGCTCCTCGCCGAGTGCCTGGAGGGGGAAGGGGAGAAGAGAACCCTGGTTGCTGATGCTCCTGAGGCCCAGGCTTAGCTAGAGGGTAGATATACAGGCAAAATGGAACCCGATCCGGTGGCTTGGATCTCCGAATCCCAAAGGAACCCATAGCCACGGTAGTTTACAGCGTAACCTTGAGGCGAGCGATGGCCGAAGAAATCCAAACGCCCCTCCTTCTTCTTCTTCTTATTCTCCTCTATGTAGCCCAGGAACAGCCCTGTAGATACAGATACGCCGCGGACTTGGGAGGGACAGAGAGAGAATGGAATGAGGAGACTAGGAGACTGGTAAAACGCAAGTTGCAATTTGATGGCAGAGGACCCGACAGCGTCGCAACAAGGCGTTTCGGCGGAAAACTTTGTTCATTTCTTCCTCTCGTCTTCTTTCTTCGTTCTAAAGCCTTTTGGCTCTCCTCGTCCTGTTCTTTTCATTGTCTCTAAACTCCTTGTGTCTAGAGCAAAGCGGGAGGAGGAGGAGGCAACAATAGCCTTAGAGGCACGATTTATCCTCCGCTTTGTGTGGGAGATTAGAGATAGATGAACAGTCCTCACTTTTCCCCTTTTTCCCCCTTTATTTTCTTTTTTTTTTCTTTTTTGCCTCTCTTTTTTGGGGGGATTGCCTGAAAAAGAAAAGCTTCTGTTCTGGTACCAGCGCATCAGCCTTACATGCCGTATATCAACAGACATGTGGATGGAGATGAGGGCGTGTTTATAGCCTTTGCTCGTAATTTCATGGCCATCAAGTTCGTGACTTGATTTGCCGTTGATGTAGTGTTTGGAGCCTGCAATCGATCACGGTCAGATGCGTGTCGAGATGTATCGAGGTATGTCGAGGCGAGTCTATTCGAGCCCGGGGGGTGGGGTGGTGCCGTGTTCATGTGTCACGTATCGTGAGTCTCGAGGTTGGAGGCTCGAGGCTGTCCTAGGCTGTTCGAAGCTATTCATAACTTACGCAAGCGCCGTTAGTCCATCAGTCTACCGAGTCTCAGGGCTGGCACAACGCTTAAAATGCCTCTTTCTATCTTTCGAATCATAACCAACCAATAATTTAAGCAGTCGGCTACTTGCGTGCCTCTCCTGCATTGTCGATCACAGGATCAAAGTGTCTAAATCCAACCAAGCGGCAAGTTTACAGAGGGGGGAGGAAGGGGAGGGGCAATGAATCCAAGCGGCTGTCCCCCCCCTGTGTTGAGCCTTCTAGGAGCGCCCAGGCTCCAAGGCGCCACTAATTCTCAGACCCTAACAGAGTCCAGGTTCTGTGCTTTCAGCGGGGTGGGCGCTAAAGTAGAGCCAGAAAAAAAAAGGCAGCCATTTTCAGGGTATTCAGGGAACACAAAAGAACAGCAACACAAGACAGCAACGCCTAAAAAGGCCACATAATGCCAAACAGAGCCGTAAAAGGGCCAAAAAGGGGCAGACGCTGTTTCCACTGGACTAAATAAAGAGACCCGCTCGGGACCACTATCCGCAGCTGCCAGGAAGGAAGGAGCGAAATGTAAATCTTTTGTGCGTCTCTTGTAGCCTTGTATCGTTGTATCTTTTTGTAACTTTGTACCCCCTCCCTTCCCCGCCTGGTTGTGGGACATAAAACAACAAGTTGTACACACATAACCACACATAAACACGTGTAGGCACAGGTACAGCCAGGTACAGGTACAACACACACAGATAGACTTGACAGCTTTCGTCTGAAAATTGCTGTTTTATGCACTTGTATTCTCTCGCTTTCTCTCTCTCTCTCTCTCTCTTTCGCCATCTTTCGCTATCTTCTCTCGCTCATTTCAAAGCAAGAATATCGCGTGTTTCAAACTTGGGGACAACCCGCCACAAAGCTGTCGTCCTCTCCTCTCCTCTCCTCTCCTGACCTGTCTTGTCTTGTCTTGGTCCTGTGATCCTGACTGATCCTGTTCCTCCTTGGGATCAGTTAGCTTGATTCGGCTTCCCGCCGCCCGTGGTGGCGTGTTGTCCTTGTGCCTAAATAGAGCTTCATTGTTCTATGCATCGCCTCTTCCAGCCTTTCTCGCCACCAAGCTAACCAAGCCTTTGTCTTCTTAGTGCCTCCTCCGTTGTTCTCGGCGAAGAAGAAAGCATTGATTTGCTTCAGCTTGCTTTGATCTCGACGACTCAAAATGACACTCGACCGGGGGGAAAGGAAATCACAGCCTCTCTGGCTCCTCTCTTCACCTCGACAACCGTTTTTCCTTCTTCTCCTTCTCCTCCTCCTCACCCCCGTAGCCGCGTACAAGAGCCGACGGCTTGGACAAAAAGAGAAATGGACAGGCCAGGGAATCCTATACCCATCTCATCTCATCCCATCCCATCCCATCCCATCTCGGCCCCTTCCTCTTCAGCCCTGGTATCCCAGAACTTTGGGCCCTGAAAGGGGGAAGGGGAGGCATATAGGCCTGGTTTTACATAATGAGCATCCTCACGTATCCGGCCCTCTTCCTTTTCCTAGTTTTCTCTTTTTTTTTTTTTCTTTCCTATTGCTATGATCCCCTTTTTTCTTTTTCTTTTCTTTTTTTTTCTTTTCGTTCTGTTCTGTCTTTGATTCCCCTTGTCTCCTTCTTCCTCTCTGCCTGAGCAACATTGGTTGCACACAGCATAAGGAGCACAAGGAATACAAGAAGATTCAGAAAAATAAATACAAAGTGGGCGTGCTTTTGTCAAATGATCCCGGCCAAATCTCAAAGATCGCCAAAGGAGGCGTCGGCTTTCCACTGTTTAGGGTCCCGCCCAGCCAGGGTCCCTTTTGTTCTTTTGCCTTCTGTAAGTATTCTGTTGAGAGAGACAGACTAGAGGAGGTTGTAGTGATACGGACTCCATACGGATTCTAGGCACACACCGAATACCCACTCAAGCACTCAAGCACTCGGTCTCTCAACCTCTCAAGCACTCAGCCTCTCACCCACTAACCTACTAACCCACACGTACTTTCTCTGTCTCGCCATAAAAGACCTTGTCTTTGGTTTGTCAAGTCCATTACCGTCAAGCAGGGCTTTGTCATTTGTTCTCTCTCTTCCTTTCTGCCCGTCCCGGGTCGTGGGTTCCAAGGATATTGGCCGCAAGCACCAGGTCAAAGCCCCTATCAATCAACAGCCTCTTTTTCTCTTCCTTTTTTTTGTTCCCCTTCTCTGATCTTTGGAGTTCTCTCCCCTCTTCCTCTCCTCTCCGAACAGCCCAACAGGGGCAGTTTTTTTTTTTTGCTTTTCTCACTCCCCATTTCCCACATTGCGGTAGCGACTTGTCTGACTTGGCTATCTCTGTGTCTTTGTGTCTTGTCCTGTGCCTGTGCCTATAAACTGCATTGTCATCCTTCTACACCCGGTCAAATACATTCTTACCTATGTTGTGTCTGGTGATCAATAGACATAGTTTCACATATTTATACGCAATACCGGCTTACATCTTGATGCACATTGGCAGCAGCAAGATTGCCAGATCGTGAACCACGCTGTTGGCTCCAACATCTGACTGATGCACAGGAGTACATCACTAGGGTTACACGACATGGAGTAGGGTCTCATTTTTCATTTTTAAATATGGACAGCTGTCCGCAGCTGTCATGCTAACGTCACCTAGCCCCGCAAGGCTCTTGGGGGTACATGTCCAGAGCTCCCGACAGCCTTGACAAACAAGCCCCGTTGAGCTCTTTGAATCACACACCAATTATCTCTTTTCTTGCATTCATCTGCCATCTATTAGCAAGGCCTACTGTACGCACCGCTCGACACTTCAATTGGTCCATCTACAAGATAAAATTTTACCTGTCTTCTTCTTTTTTTCTTTGCCTCGGTTCCATCGATTCCGTGCCTACGCCGAGCCGTGACTAAAAGGCCTGAGCTAGCTCCACGACATCTACATCGGAAGCTCTCACCCAAGCTCTCACCCAAGCTCCCACCCCCCACTGCCTGTCTTATCATATTCAAGACCTCATCCCCCTCCCCCTCGAATCCACTCCTTCTAAACAAACATCCGCATTAAGCGAACATCAAAATGTCAATCATACAGCAAGTCACCGCCGACTCGTTCACCGATGCCTGGCGCACCATCAACATTGATGCGCTGGAGGAGGACTCGCCGTACAACTTCAACACGGCCACGCTGCACCCGCCGCAGCCCGAGATCTCGGAGGCCGAAGTGCGCGCGCTGGCGACTCAGGTGCGTCAGCTGCTGCGTGGCGGCGATGCCGAGGGCGCGCTGAGAGGGTGCCTGGAGATGCCGGTGTACAACGGCGATGATGCGGCAAAGGTGAGAGAAGAGACGGCGAAGATGGGATCCATTGTTGGAGCCTGAGAAGAGACAGCAAGAATGGGGTCCATCGTTGGTGTTTGAGAAAAGAAAATGACTACTGACTGTTGACTTGCACTACAGGACGCCCATCTGCAGACCATCCTCGAGGTCTTGCAGTCTATCAAAGCGAGCGACATGACTCCGATTCTCACCCAGATCTACACGTCGCCTGGCGGCAGCGCGCTTGTCGACGTGCTGATGAAGTACCTGTAAGCGTGCATAATAGCCACGGAGGGCTACAATTGGAAATTGACTGTGGTTCACTAACATGATTAATTACTTGTTCTGCAATGTATAGGTACAAGGGCATGGACGCTGGATCTTCTCGCGCGCCATCGGCCAGAGTGGCCCCGCAGTCGACGGGCTTCAGCCAGGTAGGCATGAGACCCGGCGGCCCCAACGAGTCGGTGACGGCGGCCATGAGCGTGCTTCTGAGCTGGCACGAGAAGGTGGTGGATGTTGCGGGCCAGGGATGCATTGTGCGGTGTATGTCAGACTTCCGGAGAGTGTGAGCCCGGCCCTGGCACTGCGGTTGGTGGATGAGAGCGGGTTTGAATCTTTCTATGTTTTCTTTTTTTTCTTTTTTTTCTTCTTTTTCGACTTGGTCGTGTTTTTTTTGGGCGTTCTTTTTCTCAGCATGGGCGAGTATGGGATGGTGGATGGTAGAGATGCCATGTCCTAGGCGGCTGTATTCATCATGGCTGAGATACCTGAACAGAGATGATTTTTTTTTGAGAGGTTGAGATAGACACGTTGCCTGCTGCTGGTGAGGGTTGAGGATAGACATGCATTATACACTGAGAACTGATACAAGGGGAGTGCGTCTGTTGGTATGCACGCATACACACAGACAGACACACACCACACACACATAGACACACACACCAGCTTGCCGCCGCCTCTTCTCCCCCCTCCCAATCAGCCCTTCTTGGCCAAGACGTCGATGAGGCTTATCTCGCCGCTGCCTCTCTTTGCAGGCTTGGGCTGGTTGTCGCCCTGTTTCCAGCCAATCATATAGATGATGCGGAATGTGGCGGGGATGCTGCCGTCCTCGTTGCTGTGCAGCTCCTTGTAGATGGCGTTGGCAGCGAGCAGCACGTCTCTCGAGATGGGCCCCATTTCACGGCCCAGCACAGCATTGGCCTCACCCATGGCCTGCAAATCCTGCATGAGGGCAAACATGTCGGGGTAGTCGACAATGATGTCATCGACGTCGACGGTCAGCATCTGGAAGTTTGCTCTCTGCAGGAGATTGCCAACGTCGCGAACGTCGGCAAGCGGAGAGACATGTGGCGACACGCCGCCGCGGCGGTCTTGCTCGGCCAGCTGCAGCGACGTGCGCAGCTCGAACAGCGTGTCGCCGCCGAGCATAGCGCCCAGGAAGGGGCAGTCTGGCTTGAGCATGGCGTTGATCTTAGCCAGGAAGCCGGGCAGGTCGTTGATCCAGTGCATGCTGAGCGAGCTGAGGACCATGTCGAACGAGGCAGGGTCGAAGACGAGCGACTCCTCGTCGGGCACGACATGGCGCGTGATGTCGAGCTGCGTGTTGAAGGGCTGGTCGGCGTCGCGGTGCAGAAGGGCGTGGGAGGAGTCGACGGACAGGAGGGAGCCGATGCGGTCGGCGATGGGCGGCGAGGTGGGGCTGGCGGGGTCTGGGTTGGGGCGGGCCAGGGCACGGGCGATGTTGCATGAGTTTGCGCCAAGATCGAGGATGTGAGGGAAGTGGCGCTTGATGTCCTGGGCATGAGAAGAGAGGATGGGTTGTTAGCGGGAAGAGGGAAGAGGGAAGAGGGAAGGAGGAAGAGGGGAAGGGGGATAGGAAATATGGGAAGTGTGGAACATACGAGAAGCCGCTCACACAGACGGATGGCGACCTCGTCTTTAAGATAGTCGGCCTGGCGGCTCTCCTCAACGTTACGAGCAGCACGCTCTTTTTGCAGCCATTTGGTGCGGCGGTTGAAGATTTGGAACTGCGGGGAAGATGAGGCGTGCGAAGCGAAGCCACGGCGGATAGAGACGGGCTGTTGCAGGGTGATAGAGAGGGCGGCGGCGGTGGCAGCGGTGGCAGCGGCGGTGGGTTTGCAGCAGCGCTGGGAAAAGCGTGCGGGAGCCCGGGCAGAGGCGCGGCCGGCAAGATTGGCGAGGATCATGGCATTTAGAAGAAGGAAGAAGGAAGAAGGAAGAAGAAAGAGTTGGTGGGGGCTTTCGTTGCGGGTAGAGAGCTGCGACGGAGCTTGGAGGGTTGTTGGATTTTGGCGGAGAGTTAGTTGGTGGGAGCAGGCTTATCGATAAGGGGAGAGGGCTCTTTTAGTGGATAGCCGCTAAAGCTGGGGTGTAAGGCCTTGTGTAGAGAGCGCAGTGTAAGCCTCTGTAGCTGCAGTAAGCCTCTGTAAATACAGGCTCACTCAGTACAGGCTGCTCTCTGTAACTGCAGTAAGCCCCTGTAAGTACAGCCCCCCCCGCCCTCTCCCTCCCGTAAATACAGGCCTCCCTCCACCTCTTCAGGCTCCAACCAAGACGAAACAAACCACCTCCATCCCCCCCCCCCGCGGCCCCGAGATGTTTCTCATCTTTTCTATTATTCAACATTCCGCCTTTGTTTTGTCCTTATCGTCCAATTATTAATTTCTTTTCTTTTTCCTTGTCTTCTCGCCGTCTTCTAGAAAATTCCTTCTCGCTTGCCGCTCTAACAAGCGTCCCCTTCCCTTTGCTATTATCGTGAGGCTACCAAAACACGTGTGACGACCGTACAAGGCTACGCTTTTGCTCAACCAGAGAGAAGCCTCTCGCCAGCCAGCCACCCCGCCGCCGGCCTCGTCCTCCCCTCCCCCCTTTTTTTTCTCTTTTGCGAATCGCCGTTCATCCCCACGATCGAGTAACAGGCTGCAGTCCCCGGCCATTGAAGTCTCCGGGCCTGATTGATATTTCCAGGCGCTGCCGTGACTTCCGCAAGCCCGGCTCCTCCTCCGCCGCCGCCGCCACCGCCACCGCCACCGCCAAACAAAACACAGCCTGTCCATATCTCGGCGCCCGACCGAGCCGCAATCCAACATGTCGTCAGGAAGCACCTCCTTCCTGGGCCGCTCGACCACAGGCAACCAGAACATGCGCGGCCTCGTCCAGTTCATTGCCGACCTGCGCAATGCCCGCGCCCGGGAACTCGAGGAAAAGCGCATCAACAAAGAGCTAGCCAACATCCGCACAAAGTTCAAGGACGGCAACCTCAATGGCTACCACAAGAAGAAATACGTGTGCAAGCTGCTGTACATTTACATTCTCGGCTGGGACGTTGACTTTGGCCACCTCGAGGCCGTCAACCTGATCTCGTCCAACAAGTACTCGGAGAAGCAGATTGGCTATCTGGCCTTGACGCTGCTGCTGCACGAAAAGCACGAGATGCTGCACCTGGTCTTCAACAGCATCCGCAAGGATCTCATGGACCACAACGAGCTGTTCAACTGCTTGGCGCTGCACGCCATTGCCAACATTGGCGGCCGCGAGATGGGCGAGGCTCTGAGCGGCGAAGTGCACCGCCTGTTGATTTCACCGTAGGCCGATTCTCTCTCCCTCTCTTCTGTCCCTCTCCCCAAAACGTCGACACCCTCTCACTACTACAATCTCCCCTCCCCTCTTCAAACTCCTCCCCTCTTGAAACTCCTCCCCGCTCCTCCCCTCCCCCCTCGCTAACCAATCTGCTCGCTGCTTCTCTCGCTCTCCGGCGTCTCCCACAGAACCTCCAAATCCTTTGTCAAGAAAAAGGCCGCCCTAACTCTTCTCCGTCTCTACCGCAAATACCCGGCCATCGTACAACCCACCTGGTCCGAACGCATCATCTCTCTGCTCGACGACCCCGATCTGGGCGTTGGCCTGTCGGTATCCTCACTCGTCATGACTCTGGCCCAAGACAACCTCGACCAGTACAAGGGCGCATATCCCAAGGCCGCCGCCAGGTTAAAGCGCATTGTCGTCGACAACGAGTTCACCCACGACTACCTGTACTACAAGGTGCCCTGCCCGTGGATCCAGGTCAAGCTGCTGCGCCTGCTACAGTATTTCCCGCCGTCCGAGGACACCCACGTGCGCGACATGATACGCACATCTCTGACGCGCATCCTCAACAACGCCATGGAGTCCAACAAGAATGTGCAGCAGAACAACGCCCAGAACGCCGTGCTCTTCGAGGCCATCAACCTCATTATCCACCTCGACAACGAAACCGGGCTCATGAAGTCCATCTCGACCCGCCTGGGCCGCTTCATCCAGTCGCGCGAAACAAACGTCCGCTATCTCGGCCTCGAGGCCATGACCCATTTGGCCGCTCGCACCGAAACCCTCGATCCCATCAAGCAACACCAGGACATCATCCTGGGCTCGCTCAAGGACCGCGACATCAGCGTGCGCCGAAAGGGCCTCGACCTACTGTACAGCATGTGCGACTCGTCCAACTCGCGTGTCATTGTCGGCGAGCTTCTGCACTTTCTCCAAAACGCCGACTTTGCCATTCGCGAGGAAATGGTGCTCAAAATTGCCATCCTGACGGAAAAGTACGCCACCGACGTGCAATGGTACGTCGACATTTCGCTACGGCTAATTGCCATGGCCGGCGACCACGTCGCCGACGAGGTGTGGCAGCGCGTCATCCAGATTGTCACCAACAACGAGGAGCTGCAGGTCTACGCTGCCCAAAACGCCCTGCAGTACGTCAAGCACGACCACTGCCACGAGACCCTGGTCAAGATTGGCGCCTACATTCTCGGCGAGTTTGGCCATTTGATTGCCGACCAGCAACGCTGCAGCCCCATCGAGCAGTTCCTGGCCCTGCAGTCCAAAATGTCCGGCTGCTCCTCGAGCACGCGCGGCATGATCATGTCGTGCTTTGTCAAGTTTGTCAACCTGTTCCCCGAGATCAAGCCGCAGCTGGTTGGTATCTTCCAGCTGTACAGCCACACCCTGGACTCGGAGCTGCAGCAGCGCGCGTGTGAATACTTGGCTCTGGCCTCTCGCCCGACCGATGACCTGCTGCGGACTGTCTGCGACGAGATGCCGCCTTTTCCCGAGCGCCAGTCTGCGCTGCTTTCGCGCCTGCACCAGAAACACGCCAACACTAGCGACAAGACGACCTGGATCGTGGGCGGCAAGGACGCCAACGCGGATACCGCTGAGCGCAACATGGCTGTTAACGGCGGCCTGAAGCGCACGTTTACTGTCCGTGGCAACGGAGAGGTCCCTGCAGCAGCAGCAGCAACAGCCCAGTCTGGCTTGCCCCAAGCCGGTGCTGGCGCTGGCGGCAATGCAGCTGGCGCGGACCTTTCTGGCCTGGATCTTGCATCAGGCGATGCCAAGGCCGCCAAGACTCCCAATCTGGCCAGCGCCGCCCATCTCTCTCCGGGCTGGGAGCACGGCTACAACCGGCTGATGCTCAAGGCCGACGGTGTGTTGTTTGAGGATGGCCAGATCCAGGTTGGCGTGAGGTCCGAGTACCGCGGCGAGATGGCATGTCTGATCATGTACTTCCGCAACCGCACGCCCGCCACGATAACATCCTTCACCACGACGCTCGACCTCGACGAGTCAGAAAAGGGCAACCTTACGTGGGACGTTAAGTCGCTGCCAGAGCCGACCATTGGCGAAGGCCAGCAGGCCCAGCAAATCATCATGTACGAGGCCAAGCGCATGTTCGACAAGGTGCCGACCATCCGCATCAGCTACTTGGCCGGTGCGCTGCAGGCGCTGACACTCAAGCTGCCGGTCGCTGGGCACAAGTTCATGAGCCCGGCCGATCTCTCGGCCGACGACTTCTTCAAACGCTGGAAGCAGATTGGCGGTGGTGCGCGCGAGGCGCAGAAGATCATCAGTCTGACGCCACGGGCTGCTGCAAGCCGTGGGCTCAACGTCGACTTTGTGCGCCACATTATCGAGGGCTTCCGGTGGAAGCTGCTGGACGGAGTCGACCCCAAGCCGCAGAATATTGTGGGTGCCAGCGTGCTGCACACGTCGGAAGCCGGAAAGTTTGGCTGTCTCATGCGGCTGGAGCCAAACTACGATTCCCAGGTGAGTCTTTATACTAGATGTGTGTGTGTGTGTATGTATCCACGCAGCTAGCTAACCCTTCTATCCACATGCAGGTTGTCCGCCTCACAATCCGCGCCACCGACGAGGCCGTCCCGCCCATTCTGCTCAAGCTCATGGAGGACCGCATTGCCGAAGGTGCGCCGGCAACAATGGACATGAGCGGAATGCACTCAGGACCGACGCGGCGCGAGATTTCAGATGCCTTTGGAAACGTCATGGCGCAATGACGGACAGAGAGAGAGAGAGAGAGAGAGTGTGGCCTTGGCTGCGGCTTGAACGGGTCGTGCTCCGAGACGTGGAATCTGGTCACGTGTGCGTGTGTCTCTGTCTGTGTGTCTCTGTCTGTGTGTATGTGTGTGTTTGTGTCTGTTCTGGGGCGTCGCTATTGTCATGCCATTTACGTTGAGTACGGGTTGATCTCCACAGAGATATATGCCCCGTGTTAGTTATAGCTGTTGCTGGTATACATCTTTTATTCTCCCTCTCCCGTGCTACACCACCACCTGCGCATCCGCCTTGGCCGGCCTGATCCCAAAAATTGTGCTGCCGACCCTGACTTCCCCGCTGCCCATGACAACAGCGCCGACAAAGTCATAGCTCATGCCCATGCTCAGCTCGAGCCTGTCCTCGTCGCTGTGCAGCTGCAGCTCGGCCTCGACCAGCTGCTTCTGTTCCACTAAAACGCGGAAGTCCCTGTTCTCAGTTTCGGCCGTGGTCGTGAGCGACTGTGCAATGCCGCCAATTGTCATCAGGCCCAACAGGTTGAGCGCCGGCAGCGTGCGCACGGCGTGGCACAGCGCCACTGTGTCGGGGCCGGGCGGGCAGCCCGACTTGTTCTCTTCACCCGACGTGTTGACCTGGATGTGGATGTTGAGCGGCGTGCTGACGGCAGACTCGGCCGACGCCAGCGCTTCGGCGCGATGCTTGGACAAAAGCTGCGCTTTCTTCAGCGTGTCGACGCTCGATACTGCCCAGAGGTTGGGGATCTTGGCGAGGCTCTTGCAGTGGCCTGGAGGCTTAGTTAGCATGGACAGATGAGGCGCAGGCGGGCGCAGGCGGGCACAGTCAGCAGGAGCATACCGGATTGCAGGCTGCCGATGAAATGCCACTTGATGCTGGGCGGCAGCAGCTCGGCCTTTTGAATCAGCTCCTGCGCATAGTTCTCGCCAAAGTGCTCGTGGCTTGTAGCGTCGCTCTGGTGCAGGGCGAGAATGTCGTTGGCGGGCTTGAGTTTGGAGACTGCGACGAGTCGGACCTGCGCACAGCACCGGCGTCTGGTTAGCAGCGGACATCTTGGAAGGCAGACGCTAGGATGGCCTACAGGCCACTACTCACCGGCCGGGTCTTGGCCACAGTGGCAATGGAGTTTTGCACCGACTGGAGTTGGGCGATGAGGGCAGCAGCGCGCGCGGGGTCGGTATTTATGCTAGGAGGAGTAGACATGTCGGACAGATACAAAGCAAAGAGGAGAGCGCTTTTGTATTTTTCTTTTCGTCTTTTCTTGCTGCTGTGCGTTTTTCTTTTTGTGTTTGGTTTTGTGCGACGGTCCAGCGTGAAGCTCGAGTCTGCTAGTTTGGAGATCCCCAAAGGCGGTCAAGCTCGGTTGTGTGGCAGCTCTGGGCGGTGAGGCGCTGTCTACTATTCTGCACGGCAGAAATGCCCCGCGTGGGGCGCAAGCTTCCATGGCCTTCTAGCACTTCTGAAGCTTCCGCTCGAAAAACAGCAACTGCTGGTTTTGGCCTTTTGTTTACTTGTGCAATACCAAAACTGTGGATTTTTATCACCAACTTTTCCAGCCTTGCCTCAGCTTTGCCGCAGTTCCAGCCTCACTCCATCTCCAGCCTCAGCCCCAGCCTCACTCCATCTCCAGCCTCGACTTTGAATCATTCCTCATCATGTCCGCCACCACACTCGCCACCCTCGGCGCCCAGGCCCTCGAGAAGCGCGACTGGGCCACCGCCATCGCCAAATACACCGCCGCCATTTCGCAGACCGCTTCCCCGCTATGGCTCCTCAACCGGTCCAAGGCCTTTGTTGGCAGCCACGACTATGCTTCAGCCCTCGCCGACTCGGAAGCCGCCTACCACGCCGCTGTCTCGCGGTCCAACCGCAAATTCATGGCCGAGGCGCAGTATCGCCGTGCCGTTGCTCTTCTCCGCCTTGGCCGCTACGCCGACGCCGACTGCGCGGCGCTCTGGGCCCTGCAGTTGTACGGGACCGGCCCGGCATCGGCCCCCGACAACGAGACCACGCAGGTCGATTCCAGGGGCAACTACACCGTCCGCAAGGACTCGGTGGCCGACCAGATCAAGGCTGCCATGGCAGGCCTGGACAAGAAGGCCATGATGGAGGTCAACGATGCGCGCAACCGCATGATGGCCATCCAAACCTTTCGACAGCAGTGTCTGGGCGCCCTGGAACGGCTCCCGGAAGACGACGCGTGCCGCAAGCCGACAGTCACCAAAGTGCCGGCCAAGACGGGCGCAGCCGAGGCGAAGAAGACGGACGAAGCCCTTACTGCTGCTGCTGCTGCGGCGGCGGCGGCGGCGGCGGCGGGCTCCACAGCTGCAAAGAAAGCAGTGAATCAGACAGCGGCAAAGGACCTGCGGACGGACTTTTACCAGTCAGCCGGCCAGGTGACACTGTCGGTGTTCGTCAAGGGCGTGGACAAGGCCCGGTTCGCGGCCAAGTTTGTTCCTGATGAGGTACGAAACACTCATACTTTACGCTGGTGGAGAGAAGAGACACACTAACTGCTTCCATTTGTCCAGAACCCCGCCATCGCCTCTGCTGTGCTTCTGTGTGGCCTCCCCGTCGATAGCCAGGAGAATGCCACAGTCAAAATTTGCCTGGGCGGCCCCGTCGTCATTGCCGAGTCCAGCGCGCGCGTGTCGCCCGTCAAGATTGAACTTACGCTTAAGAAGGCCTCGGCTTCCAAGTGGACCACTGGCCTGGCCACGGCTCCGCAGTCTATTACTGATACTGAAGCCCAGGCTGTGGCCACTGTTACCTCTGTGTCTCCGTCTGCGTCTGTGTCTGCTTCTACTTCTGCTTCTGCCCCTGCTCCTGCCTCTGCGCCTACACCGGCCGTCATCGACACCACCACCGACGCCAAGCCCAGCTACCCGACATCCTCCAAGAAGGGTCCCGTGAACTGGGACAAGCTGGCACAAGACGAAGACGACGACGACGGCAAGGACGTCAACCATTTCTTCAAGAAACTGTATGCCGGATCGTCAGACGACCAGCGCCGCGCCATGATGAAGAGCTTCCTGGAGAGCAACGGCACAGCCTTGAGCACGGACTGGGCCGATGTCAAGGACCGCACCGTTGAGACAAAGGCCCCCGACGGCGTGGATGTCAAGCCGTGGAAGCCATAGACAGCACATGACTGCCTTATGAAGAGACGAACGAGACGAACGAGACGAACAAGACGAACAAAACGAACGAGACGAACAAGACGCGATACCCACTCCCACCCCTCTCGATGTAGCCGTTGAATGATATTACTTAAACAGTTTTTAATGTACAGTGTTTTTCAACTGCTTGTAATGTTGCAATGTTGTGTGTTGTGTGTTTTCCGGTGTCATTCGCACCACCAGTTAACGCCCAATGGCCGGCCTTTAGTCGGCCTCATCCGCCTGTAAATACTCCAGCACCGTTCGCTCGCCCTTGACCGCTACGTCATCCACCAGAACCGGCAGGCCCATCTTTTGCGCATACGCCCGCAGCCGGTCTCTCGGCACACTGTGCATTTTGCTGCGGAAGTCTTCGTCGGCGATATACGTGCCGCGCAGCCAGCGCTCGCCCGACGCCGTATCAAAGGCGCGCCGGGCGTGCAGCACGCGCCGGTTGTCAAACAGCGCACAGTCGCCCGCGCCCATCTTCGTCTCGTACACGTGCTCGGGACGTTCAATCAGCCCGCGCAGCGTCTGCAGCGCCCGCAGCCACTCCCTGCTGCGGCGCTCTGCCTCGGCTGCAGTGAGCCCCTCGGCTTGCGGGTCGGCCGGCGGGTTGGGCGCCTGGAATGGCGGCGACCACCAGACCTCGCCGAGCTCGCGGCGCGGGCGGCCGTGGCCATGAAGCCCGGCGACATCGCGAAACTGTAGCACGGGCCACGAGTTACGGTACGTGAAGGGCGCCGTGGTGTAGTGGTAGCGCACGCGGAAGTCGGCCAGCAGCTGCACGTGCTCGGCGGCCTGGGCGTCGCCCGCCGCGGCGCGGTCCAGCAGGGTCTGCGCTGCAAAGCGCGCGTCACTAAACAGCGACTCGCCGCCGGTCGCTGAGTTGGCCATGCAGTGTAGCAGCTGGATGCGCGGCGGCTGCTGCACGTACAACATGTCCTGGTGCAAGCCGAGGAAGCCGGCGGTGTAGGCCACGTTCTCGGCCTGCGGCTTGGACACTACGTCCCATGTGCGGCCGTAAAAGGTCTCTTGCAGCGTGTTGATGCGCATGCCGATGCGCGCGACCGCCGCTTCGTCGCGCGGCACATCCGTCAGAAACACCAGACCCAGCGCCTCGAGGT
The DNA here is from genome assembly GCA_017591655.1 of Thielaviopsis populi. Taxonomy (NCBI): domain Eukaryota; kingdom Fungi; phylum Ascomycota; class Sordariomycetes; order Microascales; family Ceratocystidaceae; genus Thielaviopsis; species Thielaviopsis populi. The sequence goes on along the minus strand of JADILG010000161.1, from coordinate 14,773 downwards.
CCAGCAGCGCGCGCCACAGTCCGGCGTCGCCGTCGCGGCTGTCCATGAACTCGGCGTAGCTGATGCGCTGGATGTGCGCACGCGCGCCTGCCGCATCCCACAGCTTCATGCCAACGGCGCGCTGCGGCGCGCGGAAGTCGTGGCAGTCTTCCTGGGCGCTCGCGCGCTTGAGGCGCAGGCGGCGCAGGTACGCCGGCGAGTATTCCGACACGTGGTCGCGCGGGGCGCTGGCGACGTCGGCAGCCCACGTGATGCGCAGGGTAAAGTCGGGCAGAATGTCGACGTGGCGCGGGCGGATGGCGCTGGGGATGTCAAAGGTGCCAAAGGTCTTTTGGCCCGACGACGGCGTCACGCAGTGCGGGCACGGGCAGGCGTCGCGCAGCCACACCGAGGCCGCGACAAGCTTGGCGGGGATGTGAGCCGTGGGGCCGTCCCAGGCGCTGGTGAGGCTAGGGGCGGTGGCAGCGGCGGCGGCGGCAGACGAGGAAGAGGTGGAATGGTGTCGGCTAGAGACGGCTGACATGGAGGAGGACAGGGTTTGGCGCAAGGGTTGCTGCACCCTCAAGGCCGAGGCCGCAGCCCGCGCGGCTCGTGTTCGTGTTCGTGAGAGAAAAGCGGTGGCCATGATTGCGCAAAGGCGACGTGAGACTTGTTGGGAAATGTTTTATTGGCGTGACTTGAAAACGAAAAGAAGCTGCACAGCGACAAGAAAAAAAAAGAAGAAAAGATGCCACGTATGCCTTGCGGCTTTGGAATTGCAATTGCTCTTGTAGTTGTATCCAAGCAAATCCAGATTGAGTTATTTCCTCGGCCTCACAAACAAAACTCGCCCCAACTCGGCTACTGCGTTATTGAGCTCGCATTCTTTCCCTCCATGCAAGTGGGGCATATGTGAGTGGGGAAGACGGGCTTTGTTCAATGTAACTGTGCTCTTCGCTAATGTGGGAAGCTTGAAGATCATCAACACGAGAAATCACATGCAGGTACAAATCAAGACAAACGACGTGGTCGCCATCGATTCAACAAGAAAAACAGAGTCTGTGATTTGGAACACTAACATAAGTCCTACAAACACACACAAGCTTTGGTATCGTAAAAAAAAAAAAAAAAGTGAAAAAAAAACACACCAACTTTGGTATCCTAAAAAAAAAAAAAAAAAAAAAAGGAAAAGACCAAAAGAAAATTACACTTGCCACACCCTTGATCAACGGTTTCTATTCGCAGACCACCGCTTGATGATAAACTCTCTAACGCTGTAGAGCTTTAACACGGCAGTCATGCCACCCTGCTCTTCAGCAGCAGCAAACTCAGATGGCGAAGGAATGTCGACGTATATCATAACAAACGTCTTGAATGCATGTGCCAATGTGCGGTTGACACCGTGGAACCACTGCCAATTGCGCTCGGGTGTAGCTACGCCAAGCTCGGCCCACTCCGGGCCCGAGTACGACGGGATAAGCACCAGGCCGTACTCGGCGTGGTCAAAGACAGGGCCGCGCTGGTACAAGAGCCAGTCAACGCCAAACTTCATGCCCGGGCGCGGCACAAAACCGAGGGAGCGGAAGTGGTGGTAGACAACATAGTTAACCAGGAATTGATCGTCAGCACGTAGGGGCGCAGCAATGCGCGAAGGTACATTCGAGTACTCCCGGAAAAGCCGAAACAGCTCTGTGTTGGAGTAGGCCTTCTTGGACTCCGGGTTGGTGATCTTCAGACGACCCAGGCCGTAGGCCAGAAAGAAGGCTTCCTCAAACGTCAATTGGAGGTGTTCTGTAGTCACCAGAGTCTCAGGGTCAGAGACGACGGCATGCCCCTGTTTCAGCGTCTCGGGCTTTACAGAAACAATGCAGCTCTGTGAGTCGTCGCTTACAGTCTGTGGACTCGGCGGGGCTTCTTCAAAATACACGGCAGCTTCTACCTCGGGAGAGAAGCGGACAGTCTTGGGCACGTTGACGTTGCCTTCCTGTCCAGACTTGACAGACAGCGGGGGTGATGGGATGCCTACGGCAGCAGGAGAGGCCTTGTGCGTATCCTGGGCTTTGTTCCGGGCTTCAAGATCTGCCTGTGAGTTTGGCAGGGACAGGAGAGCTAGAGGCGTAGACGGCGCTGAGTAAATCATGGGGGCATGAGATGCGACAACCGTTTCTGGCGCTCCAGGTGATGAAACCTCAACGTTTTGATCAAGCCCCTCGGCAGAAGAAGGTATTGACAATCCAAAGGACTTGAGATGCTCATATTGGCTGTCAATAACAAGCTGCTCAAGTGCTTTGCGCTTCGCTACCATTTTGGCCGGCGAGTCTGGGAGGGCCAAGAGCGACAGCGGGCTGTGAGGCACCAGCGACTGGTCAAATTCAAGGAGAGCTTCGCGCAGACGAGTCGCATTGATGGCGGCCTGCTCGGCGCGGGCTCTCTCCCACTTGGCCTCCTTGCGCTGTTCGCGGCGAAGAATAGTAAAGGACTCGCTGACATGTTCGTCTTTGAGACCCCTTTTGACCTCCTGGCTCTTGACCCAATTGGGCTCGGAACGACTGAGGTTGCCCTTGCCGTAGAAGCCCTGCTGCCAAAGGGCGAACATATCCTTTTCATTGATGATGTTCACGGATAGGCTTTGGGGCGAGAAAAGGCCCTTGTACAGTTCAAAGGCCTCCTTAGGCGGGAAGAGCGCCTGGCTGACCCATGTGTACAGCAGCTGTACCACGGATAGTGGGTTGCTGGGCTGAAAGGTGGGCAGAGGAAACACCTTGACAGGTGCGGGACGAGCGTATATGTCATGGATAGTGCGGCGGGGCGTTTGAGGCACAGCCGGCGTCTTTTCAGCGATTGGTGGCTTTTCGGCCAGTAGCTGAGAGGGGGGCTTCAGGGTAGAAGCCATGATTATGAATTACTGTATACTTCAGGGCTTTGTTAGCGCTGTGCTCTGGAATAGGCCGGATGCCATGTTTGAGCGGGAAGGGGGAAGAGAGAAGAGTTTGGGGCGTTTGCATTCAGATACCGTTGTAGTCATAGAGTTTCCGGCACCGAAGAAGTCCTTACGGAAGTCTTCTACAGCTCGTTGGAAAAAGTAGTCATCATCACAAACGCCGCCGCCGCTGCCGCTGCAGAAGTAGTCTGCGATGGCGGCAGAAGGGGCAAAAGGGAAGGCAATTGGGCTGTGAAGAAGAACAGAAAAAAGAACAGCAATCAGCAACTTACTTGGTCAAGGAGAACTACGAAGACTGCTAAAAGGTCTTCATCCCGTGTTGGGGATTGTAGTACGACGATCCATCCGGGCAGTCCAGTATATTCCAACTGGGAAGACTCGAGATGGCGTTGATGTCAGTGTCAAGAAAACACTTGGTGTGGTAGTGGCAGACGAAGAGAAAGAGATGGCCAGCTGATATTGAGAGGGAATTTTTTTTCATTGTCTAATTTTTTTAAAGGCACACAAATGACAAAGCTTACAAAGAAACCCGCCCAAACCCTGTTTGTGGGGCGCGAATTCACAGAAAAAAAAAGAATGGATGCGTGATTGGTGGATGGGGGGGAAGCTCCATATAAGCTGGGAGGTCATGTGACATTGAGGAACAACAGATAGAGAGAGAGAGGAAAAAAAAAAAAAAAGAGGAGCGGACTGTCAGGTTGCAAAGGAAATGGCAGAGATACAGAGATACAACGCGACGGGCCTGATTTTGTCAATCCTAGAGACATCCAGCCAGGAGCATTAAACAAGGGTTAGCCAAGACATTTGATTTTTTTTGACTTGCACTAACGAGTCAAGATTGAATGAAATATGACGGGACGGACGGAAGCGGGATTTGGTGAACCCCGCACACAACAAGACAAGAGAGCAAGAAGAAGACAACGATAAAAGAGCAGACATGGAAATGGGGGAAGAAAAAAAAAGGCAAGTACCCAGGACGGAAATACAAGCAGGCACTTACTTGGTTGCTTGCGTACTGTATTGTATGTACGTACACTTTGAAGGGAAAGAGGGGCGGCGTTTGCGGGAAGTTGCTCGTCTGTGGACATGATGTCATGTACCATGCACAAGTTTGGTTTGTACCTTGGCATTGACTTGGCTGTATATTTTATTTTTATTTTTATTTTTATTCTGTTTCATTTTGTCTTTTCAGTATGACTGCTTTTACTTGTTTTGGTCTCAGAAATGCATTCCGAGGTGCCCGATCCAAAAAAGAAAAAAAAAAAGGAAGGAGAGCATCGAGCTATTGTCTCTAGCTTCAAGCTTCTTTTCAGCGTCATAGCTTGGCATGAAGTAATCTGGTGTGGGTGGCATTGGCCATGCATGCCTCTGTGGTGCTATGCGAGGCTATGCCAGGCTATGGTGTGTTGTGGTGTGTTGTGATGTGGTGTGATGTGATGTTGACTGGCTGGCTGGCTGGCTGGCTGGCTGGCTGGCTGTAGTATAGTGTGCCTGTGCTTGTGCTAGTGATTGGCCTTGCTTGGCTTTTGCTTGGCTTGTGTTGCTTCCAGGAGGGCAAGTGGAAGAAAAGAAGGTCAGATGGAAGGCACGAGTGACTTGAAGATACAGGGTATATGTGTAAATGTATATGTGTAAATGTACACGTGAATGCACATGTGAATACACGTATGTCTGTCTCGGGGTACAGAAGCACGCGAGGAGTAGTTCCATTGGAGCGAGAGAGAGAGTGTGTGTGTGAAAGAGAAGAGGGCAGAAAGTGTGTACTGTACTGTGCATGTAGTTTGATGTAGCCATGCGTATTGGGCGCAGGATAGTGTGCAGACCATTGGCATACTGTGTACTTGCAGAGTGTGCCTTCCGTGCCTGCCGTGTCTGGAGCGCTCTTGCGTTTTCACAAAGGATGGAAGACAAGAAGAAAATCGTCGACTGCCTGTACAAAGACACTGTCGGCCAGTCAGTCACCCCGACCAAGCCAGCCAGTCCGACACAACAAACAAGGACGAACGATGATGATGGTGGTACAACGGGGATGTACTCTCATGTCGACACAAAAAAACCAGTGGTACTTCACTCTACGCCAGCGCAAACAAAGTGAGAAATAAAGGGAAGCAGGGGAAGGGACTACGTCGGCAAATCGGCAAATCGGTACGTACCAGTAAAAGTCGGAGGCCAGATCAGGGCAAGAGGCAAGAGGCAGGAGAAGCAGCGTCGCGTCGGGCATTGGGCAATAAATAACATGGCTGATTTGTAAGAATAAATGTGGGGCGCCGGTGCTCTTTAAGCTCGCTGTAGCTGTAGCTGTAGTAGCTTCCCTTGAAGAATTTTCTTTCCTGCGTCTTGCCTGTTTCGATAAAATGCATCAAAGTTTAGCGAGTGTTGTCTTCCATTAGACGCGCCTCATGGCGGCGACTTTGGCTTGCTCTTTTTATGCTTCGTTTTGCAATTTTGGGGCGGGGAAGGGGGGGTAGCTTCTATAAAGTGTGCTGCAATTTCTTTTTTTCATTGCCGCACATTTATTTGTGGCTGCATATTTCTTCTCAAGAACAAAAAAGCAAGAGCAAGATGCAAACAAAGAAGGGAGAGAGAAAGAGAAAGAGAAAGAGAAAGAGAGGGATAAGAGACGAGAGACTAGGGAGTAACCCCAAACAACGGCCGCCAAGGGTCGCCAAGAACCGTCAAAATCTGGCAAAGGCCGCCAACGGCCGCCAATGGCCGCTAGAAGAAGTTGTTTCAGTGCTACACAGCGGAACGAGTCAGGTTTCTCACCAACAAGGGAAAACGCGTGAGTTTTGTACCGTCGTACGGTTGTACCAGTTTGTACGCTTGTGGGTGGCTTGGATGTTCGGGAAGGGGGGGGGGGGAAAGTAGACTCTACATTGGACAGACAACAGGCAGAGAAAGAGAGAAAAAAAAAAGTGCGTGACAAAGACGCTGAGACTGAAAAGACACAGATCAACCCATCCCTCCTCCTCGGCCCCAACGTTGCATTCCCAACTCCATAGGGCGTCCAGTGGTGAAAATCGTAATCCAACGAGCAGAGCAACACGCTGCACGCTGCACGCTGCAAGCTACAAGCTACAAGCAAGACAGGCTCAGTTGTAGTTTCTGACAAGCGATACCCATGGGCTGTTCATCCATGTTGATACATACTAAGTACCGCGTACCCTGTACAGTGCAAAGTGCACAGTGCACAGTGTAGCAACCCCCTCTCCCTCACAGGTGCATAAGCGCGGGTTCTGTGCGGATCCTGTTTAGTCATCAAGCTAAGAGCTCTATTGATGGGAATAACAGCAAAAAAAAAGAAGCGGGTCCGGTCTCAAAAAAATCAACAGGAAGAAAAAATGCAGAAAAAAAATGAAGAAAAACAAAAATACTAGCACAACAATCAAATGCAGGGGGGTTTTATCCCTAGCGACGTCACTCGCTCTGCGGCTTTCTGTTCTGCGGCGGGCCTTCCTGATTTCTACGGCAAGCGCATGCCAGAAATCCCAAAACCCCACTTTCAAATTTCCGTGAGCTTCATGTTTTTTTTTTTTCTTTTTTCTTTTTTCTAATTTTTTTTTCTTTTTTTCTTTATTCTTTTTATTCTTCTTCTTTTTCTCTGCATTAAATATTTAGTCCATTTATTGCATTTTATTAATGTCTTTTTCTCTGCTTCACGAACTTTTCTTCTTCTTCTCTTCTTCTCCTTCTCCTTCTTCTTCTTCTTCTCATCTCACATTTCTGCTGCTCTTCATTTCCTCTGCCGCTGATTCGCTCCGCTTCTCCTTGACTCGACTCGACTCGACTCAACTCAACTCGATCATTCTCGCCCGCCCGCCGCCCGTTGTCTTGCCTTGGCCGCCCCAGAAAGCCCTTGTCTGGCTTGTCGAGAGCCCTCTACAGCTTCTGCATTGCTGCGGCCATCGTCACAGTCTTGGGTCCATCCACGCCGCTCGCTGTACTGTTTGCAGCTTTTTTTTGCGGACCACCTCAACCTTGACAAGCTTGGCTGTGGCCAAACAAGCCTCTAGCAACAATTGAGAAATACACCTTCGCGTCTCGGCCGTCCGCTGCACCAGAATAGCGGACAAAAAGGCAACGCATATATATACACCTATATATATATAGATATAAGCCCAAGCTTCCTTTTCAAATACCCACTCGAAAACCCACGTCGCACCCTCCGTGCGGCGCAACAAGAGCCCGACCGAACCTTGTGTACGCCAGGCTATGAGCTGTTGATATATAAGCTTCGTTTGCTGCCGTTTATCCTTCTGCTCTCTGCGCTATCTCTGTCTTCCCGCAAGCAATCCTGCTCTCTCCAGCGACCGGTCTCACTGTCCTGCTAGCCTTGTTCTCTCAGCACTACCATGGCCTTTTCGGATCTTCACATTCTGGCTTCCGTGTGTCTGGGCTGGAGCGTGGGCATCTTCATTGTGCAATTCATTGGCATCTCCCGACTGTAAGTAAAAAAAAAACCACACATCCAAACGAAAATCGCCGGCGCATCACACGCCGCCTCTGTGTTGCTGAAGATGCGCTGTCCCGCCCTTCTTTTTTCACCTCGCTTTGCTGCCCAGCACCTGCACCTGGACCTGGACCTGCATCCTCATCATCGTCATCGTCATCATCATCGTCGTCATTTATTATTCGCGCCGCCTTTTCCGCGCTGCTTTTGTCCTTTTTTTTTTCTGCACTTCTTTAAGCCTTGTTTTATTTGCTGTGGCGGCTGGCCGCGCTTCTGATAGCCTCCGAATGGCTGCTTCTCGCTTTTCGTCTGGCTTCTGACGGGGACAGCTGGCGCTTCGCTTTGTCGGGCCCCACACACGCGAGTCAGGCCCTGCTGCTTACTGGACAGGCAGTTTACTGGATGCCCCCCCTTCCCCCTCCCCCCAGTAACCCTCGATAAACCCTCGACACCCAAAGACCCTATTTTTGGCACATCGTCACAACGGCTTTGATTAGGGTTCGCTTCACTTCTTGGCTCTCTGCCGCCGCGGCCACAGTTTCTTTTTTTTTTTCTTTTTTTACACGCACACGCACAGCTCCTCTTTCTCCCTTCCCCCCATCTCCCTCTCCTCTGCTAACCCTTCTATCTCTCCCTCTTCAGCTTCAGAAACTTCTCCAAGGTCCCGCGCCCCCCAATTTCGCCCTCTCTCCCCGCAGCCCAGATCCCCCACGTCACCGTCATCAGACCAGTCAAGGGTCTCGAACCCGGCCTCTACGACTGCCTCGCCTCCACCTTCAAGCAAGATTACCCCGTCGACAAACTGTCCATCCGCCTCTGCATCGCCGAAAAGTCCGATCCGGCCTACCCCGTTTTGCAGCGCATCGTCAATGACTTCCCCGAGTTTGATGCCCAGGTCCTGGTCGAGGAGGAGGACCCCGTTCTGCACGGCGTCAACGGCCATGTAAACAACCTCGGCCCCAACCCCAAGATCCGCAACATCAGCCGCGCCTACCGCGAGGCTCCCGGCGACATCATCTGGATTGCCGACTGCAACGTGTGGATCGGCCACGGCGTCGCTGGTCGCATGGTCGACAAGCTCACGGGTATCCGTGCCGGCGGCCAACGTGGCCCCATGTACAAGTTTGTGCACCAGCTCCCGCTTCTCGTCGACATTGATCGCCCCAGCTCCTCCGGAACTGAGCCGCTGCTTTCTGTCGCCTCGTCCTTTTCACCAACCACCGCTACTGCCCCCTCCTATGCGCCCCGACGCAAGATCCAGGGCCTGAGCGACGCCTTCTCCCACGGCGGCGGCCTCCTCGACGAAATGTTCATGGCCACCTCTCACGCAAAGTTCTACAGCGCCATCAACACCGTCTCCGTGGCGCCTTGCATTGTCGGCAAAAGCAACATGTTCCGCAAGTCCCACCTCGACATGCTGACCGACCCCTCCCAAAACCCAGTGCTCAAGGGACAAGATAAGAACTACCCCAAGGGCATCGACCACTTTTCCATCTACATTTGCGAAGACCACCTCATTGGCGACCTGCTGTGGCGCTCCAAGATCCCCGGCTTCCGCAACCACGGCATGTGTCTGGGCGACTTCGCCATCCAGCCCACCTCCAGCATGCCCGTCAGCGCCTTCTTTGCCCGCCGCTCCCGCTGGCTGAGAGCGCGCAAGTGGACGGTGCCTGCTGCCACTGTTGTGGAGCCCGGAGTCGAGTCTCTGGTCTGCTGCGGAGCCTTTGCCTACGCTGCCACCACTCTTCCCTGGTTTTCCCAGCACCTCGGCATCCCTCCCACCAGCACCGCCCAACTCATTATTTGGCTGCTGGCCGTGTTGCTGTGGATGATGTTTGACTACATGACTTTTTGCATGCTGCACCGCGGCGACTCCATCGAAGCCGACCACGACACGCCCCTGTGGGCCCGCGGCACCCAGAAAAACGACGGCAGCACGCGCAGACCCTTTGGCCAGTGGGCCATGACCTGGCTTGGCCGTGAGCTGCTTGCCCTGCCAATCTGGACATATGCCGTACTCCTGGGCACCACAGTCAAGTGGCGCGGCCGCTCGTTCCGCGTGCGCATGGACATGCGTGTTGTCGAGCTGCCGAACTCCGACGGCTCCTTGAGCAACAACTGCGACGGATCACCAACCCGCTACTCGCCCGCCCACCACGCCAGCGGCACGCGCACGCCCGAGATCGAAATGGCACGGCCAGGGAGCAACTCACGCCGACTCGACTAGATGAGATACCTTTTGTGTTTTTCTTTTTCTTTTTTTTCTTTTTTTCTCTTCTTCTCTTCTTCTCTTCTTTTTTTCTTCTCTTCTTTTCTTCATTTCTTCATTTCTTCATTTCTTATGTGTCTAATTTCTAATTCTCTCCTGCTCTTGTTACGTCCTGGGCTGTGTTTCGGGCCTGCATCGAAGTATATTTTCTTGTTTTCCCTTCTTTTTTTTTCTCTCTCTCTCTCCTCCTGCATGTCCGTCTCCTCTTTTCTTCTTCTTCTTCGCGGCAGCCTGCATAGCAGTGCGATGGATGGGTGGTTTATCTGATCCGAGATGGGTTTTGCTGTCATGTCATGTCATGTGTGTGGTAGGGCTTTGGTTAGAAGAAGCGGCTGTTTTCAGGGAATGAGTAATGACGATATGCATTCGAGCAATTGACGCCTTGATAAATTGATACCTTGTTTGCACCAGAAACTCTTTGTCACTCATGTTCCTCTCTCTCCTCTCCTCTCTGCTCTCTCTCCTCCTCTGAACCCGCCAAGCCAACCGGCTCCTGTAAAAACCCCAGCCCGACCAACGTCAGCCCGCACAGCCCAGCGATATACAAGTACGGCAAACCCATCAGCCAGCCCTTCCTGTGCAAGCCCACCTCAAAGCACAAGGCCAGCACAGGCCCGCCGAAAAACGACCCCGCCGTCTCCACGATGCCAATCAGCGCCATGAGCCGCGACGTGCGCGCGCGCGGCACATGGTGCGTGGCCACGGCGCGCGCAAGCGGGTTGTTGCTCGACCCCAGCGTGCCAACCACCAGCCCCGCCATGAAGACGGGCGCGCTGCGCGCCGCGGCCCCCACCAGCGCGCCGGCCGCAACAAGCCCGAGTGCCGCGCGCGTCAGCGCCACGTCCTTGCGCCACGCGCTGAGGCGCAGGTGGACGCGCAGCCAGCGCGACACGCGCGGCAGGCTGGCCAGGCATGCGATGTTGAGCAGGCCGAGCGGCACAAAGAGGTAGCTGGTCTGGGCGATGGGCCAGCCAAAGTGGCGGCTGATGTACTGCACCATGACGGTGCTGTAGGCGATGTAGATGGGCGTTTGCAGGAAAAAGACGGCCATGATGAGCTGGATGTTGCGGCTGCGCAGGAGGTGCAGCGATGGAACCAGGTCGTGTAGGCTGGTGGACAGCGCGGCGAGAGAGCGCGAGAGCGAGCTGGATAGACCACGCTTGGCGGGCGGCGGGGCGGCGGGCTGTGCGAGCGTCTCGGGGAGGAGTAGGATGAGGGCAATGATGGGCGGGCTGAGCATGAAGACGAGCAAGATGGGCATCCACGGCCCGTAGCGCATCATGATTTTGCCCGCGAGCGGAGGGCCGCTGATGCCGCCGAGCGTGGCGCTAATGGCAAGGTAAAAGAAGCTTGTCGCACTGTGGATGGGTCAGTGTTTGTGCAGAGACTGTGGTCAGACACATACGGGTATGGATGGGTTACACGAGCCGCAGGATCAACTTACCGGTTCTGGTCTGTGGTCACATCGGACGCCACAGCGTAGATGGCTGAGAATGCCACGGACAGACCGCCGCCAAAGACCTGGAATAGCGATCCGGTGAGGATGAAGTACAGGTTGCGGTCGCGGGCCAAGTACAGAAAGGCCATGATGTAGGCGAAGCCCACTGTCATGCCGCACCACGACGACAGCAGGGCGGGCTTGCGGCCAACGCTTTGTTTGTCTCCAGAGTCAGCAAGCCACGCATGCAGGTCATGCTTCTAACGCATGTGAGTGACGACGACGACGACAAGTGCTCCTCCTACCAGCTTTGCCCAAGCAACCCCAAAAAAGAAAACCAGCACATAACTCACCGATCAGCCAGAATGCCATATGGCATCGCCGCCACCATCGACACCACGCCCTCGGCCACCTGCTGCCACCCGACCAGATAGCCCAGCCGCGTCTGCACCTCGTCCGTCTTGCATAGCGCCTCGTCCAGAAGTCCGCGCGACGTGTCGCCGCGCACCTGGTGGCACACGGCGTCCTCGAGCAGTCGCAGCATGGGCAGCATCACCATTGACGTGGCCAGCGTCATGGCGAACTTGAGCACGCAGACGGCCAGGAGGATGGCGGGCGGCGAGGCTGGGCGATACCGGCCGGGGGATGCAGGCAGCAGACGAGCGCCGAGAAGCGGCTGGTCCTCGAGTCTCATGATAGTCAAGAAGCGTTCTTCGGTCTTGCTTCAGCGGCGGCGGCGGGGGGGGGGGGAAGGGCAGTAAACAATGTCGGAGTTGATGGGGCCGAAGACGGAGGAGAAGAAAAGGAAAAAAAAAGAAGAAGAAGAAAGATCCGCTTCTCGTCTAGCTCTGGTGCCTAGAACCAAAAGGGAAGGAGGTTTCTTATCAATCTAGACAAGTGATGTTGCAGTAGGATCTACAAAGTCAAAAAAGGCACCAAATGAAAAAAACTATAAAGAAAGGGTCTTGCCGTGGATCGAACACGGGACCTCTCGCAAGCGATGCTTTAGAGTTAACCCTAAGCGAGAATCATACCACTAGACCACAAGACCGGATAACTTGAGTTGTTGAAAATGAGAGTCTTTATCACAGCCCAAAAGGCTCAGCTGCAACAAACAAACTTGCATTGGGCGGCCAGTCCTGAAACAAGAAAACACTCTGCGCTCTGTGGCTATCCGGTGCGACGGCGTATCAAGTCATCCCCTAGCCAGCCAACTGGCGTGTAGCAGCGTCTGGACAGGCTGTTTATATGTGACGGACTTAGCCGCCCAGCACACCAGAAAAGAGAAAGTACAGCGCGCAGAGACGCAGGGTACGGATAGCTGCTGCGTTGGCCGTGGCACAGCATATCAGAGAGACAGATGGAGACAGATGGAGACAGACGAGGACAGACGGAGGAGCGTGGTGAGAGCTGGGAGCGTCGCGAATATGTGTGTGGGTGTGAGTGTGTGAGTGTGAATGTTTGTAAAGTGAAAGGGGCCGCACATATCTAGGCGTCTGAGACTTGACAAGGGCAGTGCCCGAGAGTTGATATCTCGACTTTTGTTCTCGGGCTTTCCGCTGGGTTCTGGCGATCTCTTACTACGTGTTGTGCCGTTCTGGTGTTCCGTTATATATTCTGGCTTCCTACCTCTCTCTGCATTCTCCGTCACGGCCCAACAAGTTTATCCATATGCCCGCATCATCACTATAATGCTGCACATCCCAGCTATTGCCATTCTTCTTGTGGCCTGCTTCGGCTTAACAGAAGCTGCCGACACTCTACACAACACCCGAGTACTCGCGTCCAATGCTCTGCCAACTGATGATAACTGCCTCGCCAGCAGCGTGATCCAATCCGCCAGCAGAAACGATGGCACAAAGTCCTCTGACGGCGTCCCTGCCTCTGGCCAGGCAGCTTCCGCCACGTGAGTCTCCCCACGCTACTGAGCCGGTTCGGACTGGCACTAACCGTCCCCGATGCTTACGCAGAGACAACTTCAACTTTATCAACTTCTGCCGCGGCCAGCCGCTCACCAACGGCAGCCAGATCACCAGTGGATCGTGCAACCCGATTCCCATGGGCTGTCTGCCGGCAGCGTCGCGCATGGTCTCGGCCATCATCACAGCGCCGCAGCCCAACAGCCGACTAGCTGCGCGCACGACCTTCAACATCAGCGTGCAGACGACGAACCTGGCCGCGGGCTTCTTCACGAACCCCGACTCCACGTTCTACGCAGCGCCGCAGGATCTCGATGGCCTGCTTGGCTTGGTGCGCGGCCACGTGCACGTCGCGGTACAGAGCATCGGATCGCTGACGCCAACGCGACCGCCGGACGCAGCGGCGTTTGTCTTTTTCAAAGGCATCAACGACGTGGGCGATGGCCAGGGCCTGCTGCAGACGAGCATCACAGGTGGGCTACCGGACGGTGTGTATCGTGTGTGCACAATGGTTGCAAGCAGCAACCATCAGCCGGTGGTAATGCCAGTCGCACAGCGCGGGGCACAGGATGACTGTGTCAGGTTTGTAGTGGGCAGCGGGGAGGCTTCGGGGGCGTTGGAAAGGTCGTCTTCGGCCATTGCGTATCCACCTGCGTCGTCGGGGTTTCCTGACGTGGTGACAGTAACGGCTACAAAAACAACGACAACGACGATGAGGCTCGAAGTGCAGGCAACCAAGACGACGACGGAAGTCCAGGGGTTATAGACCCTAACTGGAAAAGTGGAGATTAGACAAAGAACAAAGAACAAAGAAACAAAGAACACCAAACAAACTAATAAGACACAAGACACAAGAAAACCAAAAAAGAGGAAAGGCCTTCTAGCCCAATGCAGTTAGTCTCTCGACTCTTGTTTTTCAACGTCAAGTCTTCTCATCTCATGCACATGCAGCGAATGCAAGGCCGCTGTGCGGACAGTGCAGCACGGTGCAATCGCTGTACTCTGAAGCAGTGCATGCGTTGGGCTGTGGCGTATAGCGCACGCTGGTCCAACATGACATGCTGGCCCTGCCCGCTGTGTTCCAGCGCAGGGCCGCTATAAGCCCAGCCGTCCCGCCCTGTTTTTTTTCCGCTGCGCTCCCTGTCTGCTGCAGGCTCTCCCCCGCCTCCCCGCAAAGCAGGCCGGGTTATAGGAGTAGGGACGTACATATAGGTACATGTACTTGGGTGTGCGAAGCTTCACCGCCTGGCTGCCAGGCATTAAAGCAGTGGCAGGGCATAAATAAGGAGGAGTAGGGGGAGAGGGGGAGATGAAGAGAAGAAGGAGAAGAACGGAGAGAAAGAAGACTGCAAGAATAGAGGACAAGACAGAAAGCAGTGTTGTCTGCTTTTGGCAAGTATACGTGTCACGTGTCACGTGATACACACACACACACACACACACAAAGTGGAACAGCCAACACCACGCACCCAAACACGCGTGATGGCTTGTCTATCCGCTCCTATGCAGTGGCCTCTTCAGCCTGAACCTTCATGGCATAGGGAAAGAGCAGCAAACAAGCAAACAAGAAAAGAAACAGGCAGGCAGACAAGTCATATGGCATGTTCAGTGCTTTCCTTTCCTGTTCTATCCTGCCGTTTAGCGTCCCCCCTTGCCCTCCTTCCTCCCCTCGCCCCTCGCCCCCGGTCCAACCATCCAACCATCCAACTAAAAGTCTCTGACCGGGGGAAGGGGGGCCTTTCTTGGGGGCTGGTTGGATGGTTGGACCGGGGGCGAG
>JADILG010000160.1:0-36147 GCA_017591655.1 Thielaviopsis populi | reverse complement strand
GCCGACACCTTCCGAGCTGGTGCCTTTGACCAGCTGAAGCAGAACGCCACCAAGGCCAAGATCCCGTACTACGGCTCATTGTCCTCCCCTCGCACACCCCGCTCAAGGACAGCCACGACCTCAGCGAGGTGCTCACGTACTTCCTCGAGAGCGTGCCCATTGTCGACCGTGCCTATGTCCATGTCGATTACTTGCCGTACCACCAGCCCACACACATTTCCGGAAACCGGCTGAATTAGGCCGTCGACGGACAGAGAGGCACCACAGGGTGAGTCATGCGTGTCACGACATGTGGCTTTTGATGTGGTAGGAAAGATGTGTTGCAATAGTAAAAAATTAAGTATAGATTGATAGTGGGCGACGATAATTAAGCGCAGGGCCATATATATATATATGCCAACGAATGCAACAACTGAGACACCTTCAACAACTCGCCGCCACCGTCCTGTGGCAATAGACCTATAAGACAGGCTCTCCGGGGGGCCAGCAGACTGTCTAGTACGGAATGCCGTTTGTGAGCAGCTGGAAGTGGTCATAGATGCCGGTTGAGTAACTAGCATAACTCTTGTGAATCAAGTCGCGCATAAAGTCGGCCGCCTCCTTCTCGGACTTTTCCAGCACAAAGCGGTCGACAAAGTGCTTGACACTTTCGGGCTTGAAGCAGGGTAGGCCCGAGTCCATCATCAGGTGCACAATCTCAGCCAGCTTATGCGCGTACGGCCGCGCGGCCAGGAACGCCTTGACACACAGCTCCTCGAACCAGCGGAAGGCCTGGTGGTCGGGAGAGCCGCCCATGACGTCCATCATCTCCGTGGTCAGCTTGAAGGGCGCGCGCTCAAACTTGATGCCGCCGGGCGCAATGTCGAAGCAAAAACCAAAGTCAATGTGCAGAATATGGCCCTGGTCGTCGATCATGATGTTTCCGTTGTGCCGGTCCTTGAACTGCAGCAGAAACGAAATCACACTGTACGCTGCCATGCTCTTGACAAAGTTGGCGCGCGCCGCCTGGAAGCGCAGACTGTCCTCGTTGCCGTACTTGCTGACAAAATAGTCATAGAGCTTGTTGACGGCCTCTCGGCCCAGCATGTCACGGGAAATGGAGTTGGGCAGCACTTCAATGACACCGCAGCCTGGCGCTGTGGCGATGACGCGGTACGGGTAGACAAAGACGTCCAGGCCGACTGAGTTGAAGATGCCGCGGAAGGCCGCAATCATCTGCAGCGCAAGCACGTCCTGCCGGCAGTCGTCGCCGACCTTGAAGATGCAGGACTGCCATACTTCCATTGGCGCCGGGACAGGCGCAATCACGGCATTGGGAGGCACGACAGAGCCAGCTTCAGACACGCCGTTTGTCTTGGGCGCAACACCATTGTTGAGAGCGATGGTAGCATCGGCGCCGCCTTCTGGAACAGGGTCCGAGTCGTCTAGTGGCAACTGCATCAGATCATCGCCTCCTCCATCGACATCACGTTTCTGTACGCGGAAGGTCGCCATATAGGGGGCCTTGGCGTGACTCTGCAGAGGCTTTCCACTTTTACGGTCGATGCCAATGACCACGCCGTCCGGGTTACTGGGAAGGTAAACGCCGACTTCGACCTTGATCTTGCGCAGCTCTTCCTCGATCTTTTGCTTCTTGACCTCCCGGGGACTCTTGATGAACGGCTTGAGCTTTCCGGAAACACCCGTGACCTCGTCGAAGAAGGCAAACTCGCGCTCGTAGAAGACACGGTCTTCGACTGAGAAGGATGCCACCATCTTGTTCATGATGCTGTCAAGAGTAGGCTTCAGCTCGTCGGGGATTTGGCCATCATCGTCCTTGTAGGCGTTGGCCTTCATGTTCCAGATGATCTGGTGGGCAAAGAGTTGCGAAAACTGTGCAGTCTCTAGGATATAGCGCTCGACGTAGCCGAGGTTATCATAGCGTAGTGTCTGCACAATTTGCGGGACATAAAAGAACGTCACATTGATCGAATGGCTTTCCAGAGCGCGCATGGCGTACTGCATCACAAATGGGTTGTTCTTGTACTCGGGCAGGAACAAGGTGACTGCGGTCAGAGGGTTTACAGGCGACCAGAACAAGAGATGCTTTAGCTGCAAAAAGTTGACGTCCTCGGGGAGTTTTCCTCCAAATAGCACCGGTAGCGCCTCGGGCTCGTTGACTGCCTTGGAGGGCACATTGAGCAACAGCCAGCGAACCTCCTTGTGAACTCGGGGCCAGTTGAAGCGCGAGACGAGCTCGATAGCAATGGACGGGTCTTGGGCCCAGGCAGTGCGCACGAGAGGAATGAGCTCGGCCTAGGAGGGGGAAGGAGGAAGCATGAGGGTTAGCACGAGAAGCCACAAGCAGACACAGATAATACAGCAGAAAAGAAGCCAGACCGCGTGACAAATGGCACACGGTGCAACAAAGCACCACAAAAAGACTTACCTCAATGGTATTGCGAGTGCGAGCAGGCCCAAGGCCTGCATGTCTCGCATTGTCCGGCAGCGGATACACCCAAACCGCCAATCTCTGCTGCTCGTTTTCTAGCAGCAGATTCAGCAGCTGTTCTTTGGCCTGCAGTGAGCGGGAGTTGCTAGTTCCCTGTGCGCCAATGCCACTCACGGCTTTGAGAGCCGTCATGACGTCGCCGAGGAGACGAATTTCTGTCTTCATCTGCAGCAAGTTACTGCCAAAGGACCAGCGCGGGGCAAAGCGGAACCAGCCGAGGGCGGCCGAGAGAATCTTGTCTTTGAGGCGCCACTGGGCGACGGCTCCAATAGTAGATGACAGACGCAGAACACGCAGACCAAACAAGATGATCTGGAAGCGCAAGTCACGCGCCAGTGGATGGGCTGACGTATGGCGCAGGGCATCTAGCGTAACATCAAGAAGACGCAAAAAGATGCGCTGCGTATCGGGAGAGCCCAGCCGCGTGGCATTAAAGTGCGACGTGAAAAACTGCAGCAGACTGGTATGCGGAGATAGCAAGTTGTGCACAAGCTGCTTGCGCTTGGCCAGGGCCTCGAGATCAGTAGGGCTAAAGTCGCAGCGCGTGAAGAACGGGTCGGGATGCGCTAGCGCTGGGTTAAACATGCCCTGTTTCTTGTGAACTGTGGCCTCCCAGTGGTGCGCGATTTCGTTGAGAAGACGAGGTTCTAGACGCGGGTTTTCATTGACCACACCCAGCCACAGAGACACACCAAGCTTGAGAGACCGACGGGTGAACATGGCGAATGGAATAGAAACCAGGTGGTGAGCGGCAGCCGTTTCGTCATGGGGGCTGCGGCAAAGAAGCGCAGCTGCTCTACGCAGAATCTCACGCACTTCACCAAGGGGCGTCGGCTTGCGGCTTAGAATGCGCACTTCAATGTGCTGCAGCGCAGTAGCAGCCGAAGCACTCTCGTTGAGGCCCGCCGCGTCGGTTCCCTTGCCAGGCATAAAGGACTCATGCTTGTTGTTCACCTTCATGTAGCTCAGTAGCTCAGTACCGCGGGCAGGCAGGGTTTCACCAAACCGATACTCCTGGCGCGTGGTGTATTGGGCAATAAAGTCTGACGCGGTGTTCACCGAAATATCGCCGATGCGGTCCATGGCTTGGAGTCGTTGATCAGTGGAGGGTAACAGCGACCCCATTTCCAAGGCAAATGAGCGGCCCAGCGATATGTGCCCATATACACTAGCATCATCGTACTCCGAGAGGTATGTCTGCAGCAAGCCCTTGACATCGGCCGGAGCCAGCGTCAGAGCCGCAGTTACCCACGATTTGGCCTTGCGGTACAGAAGGTCCATGGTAGACCGACGGTGAGTGTAGTTTTGGGACAGCTCAATCGTGACTTTGCCTAAGGAGGACGTGAACACGGAACGCGGGTCATAGACATCAGTCTCGGCCTCCAGACAGCCCGTCCACATGAGAGATAGCAGCTCGAGTAGCGCAAACAAAGAAGACCGGTAGCACAGTGCAGACGGAACATCATTCAGGATGCGGTCAGCGCAGGCAAACGCGGCCTGTTGCACTCGCTCAACACGATGACAGCAGGAGCAAAATATGCTGGCCAGCTGATAAGCTACATACTGGGCGGAAAAGGCGGGATCGGCGGCTTGAAGGGTCTTGTGGAGGTACTTGTCCACAACAGTAGCAGCAATGGCATCCATTGGCCCGCTAAGATCACCCTTGCGCATGCTGGGCTCAACAAAGTACGACAAAGCCTTGGTACAGTCGCCTGCGTCGGCTCTTAGGCCTTCCACCAGGTACACTGCCTGAAGGAAAATCACTTTGCGGTAGCTCAGACTGCGGATATCCGAAGCCCGGCTAGGCAGAAGCTCCGAGAGATACTTCTTTTGGATAGCCTCACGCTCCGAGCTCATGGCACGGCGGAGAACAGTGTTGAGCTCAATGTCACTCTCGATTTTTTCACCAGGCTGTTCAGCAACAAGAGGCGGCGAATGCAGAGCCATGGTGCGCAGGTCAGCCAGGTGGGCCTTGCCACGATCGGTCGAGGGCAGGAAGCCATGGACGGTGATGTTGAACCAGGCATCACGGAGCAGCCCAAAGGACTTGTCACCCTCGGCAGTGGCCAGGGCAGGATTGCTAGTCGACATGAAGACAGCCAGCGGCTTGAGCAGCTGAGCAATCTCGCGAGCTGCCAGCTGCACATCGGCCTCCTTGGTATGGTCTTGGCGACTGACATCACCAAGAGCAATGACGCTGTCTAGAAGGTGCTCCCAGTAAATGGCATACAAAGGCGAGTCACGAGTCAGATGCGTAGACAGATAAGTGCGTGCCTTCATGACAGCTTCCAGGAGATTGTCGCTGTTCTCAGACACACCCTGGTGGCAGATGCGCGCATACATTTTGAGAAGAGAGCGGAACTCCAAAACACCACTTTTCAGAGCCAGAGCTCCTGCAGCAGCAATGAGCTGGGCGTCGACCTGACTATTAACCTTGGCAAACTTCTGTAGCAGCATTGACTGTGCCAGAGCAGTGATCTTTTCGTCGTCACAATCCTGCGCAATTCCACAGATAGCCTGTACTACGTTGGCGTGCACGACGCCGGCTTCTTCAACGGTATCGCCAGACAGCGACATGAGGCTGCCGGTGGTGATTCCTCCATTGTAAAGGCCGCCGCCGTGGACTGTGGCAGGCTCAGGCGTGGTTTCAGAGCCCGTCACGACATCTGGGCCTGTTCCGTTGGCCAACTCCTTGGTACGAGGGCGCTCGGAAGCGGGACTCAAGACATTGCCCAGCGAGTACAGGGTTGTGATGACAGCATCCTTGGACAGGATCTGGAGCACGTAGGCCAAGCTGTGCGATGCCAGAGCAATAACGTTTTGGTTGGGCGAGCTCTGGATGATGAAGCGCGGCAGCAAGCGGCTAACACCGAGAGCATAATCTGGCGACAGGCGGCATAGGACGGCTAAAGCGCGTAGCACGGTTGAAGCCAAGAGCTCGTCGGCCATTTGCACAGGATCAGCCAATATCTCTTCCAGCCAAGCCATCATGGTGTCGGGATCAGCAGCCTCGTCGTTTAAAACCGCGCAATTGACGTAGGCAATCAGAGCTGCAGACTTGACGGAAAAGGCCAGCCTCTGCTGCAGAGAAGAGCCCAGCTGCACGACAAAGTCGGCGCCAGCCTCGAAGTAGAGCATGGAAGCCGTGGCCATTTTGGTATAGACGGAGATTGTGTCGGTGTTGGCATCGCCGCTTTGGATGGCGACAGCCTCTGGCAGCTCCTTTCCATCCATGAGCACATCCAAGATGTGGGAGCCACGCAGTTTGTCGGCGGGCACGATCAAGAGCGATGTGACTGAAATCAGAAGCCAAGTGAAGCTGCGCTGGACCAGCATGGAGCTGAGAGGCCGCCCAGACAGAGTGTAGTGCTTGAGATAGCGCTTCCATTCCTTTACAGCACGATGTCCGGTGGGAGCAACGCGCAGAGTGGAAAAGGCAGTCTCCATGGCGACCAGAAAACGATCCGACAGCAGGCGCCGAACATTCTGCACCAGGGATAGTCGCGCCGACGCAGTCCAAAAGTCGGGCTGCGAAGCTACAGCGTCGAGGAAGCCCAGAAGCGAAACGGCAATGGTGGCAGTGTGCATGGCATCGTCAAGGTTTGGCTCGTCGTCGTCTTGGGGAGGCTCAATCTTTTCGGCAGCACCAGCGCACGAGGCCAGATAGGCGCACAGGTTATCGCTGATTTTGTCGTGCAGTTCGGGGAAGGTTTTGCCCAGGTGCAGGAGGGCAGCAGACACGTGGAAGGTCAGGGACTCGGAAGGCGAGGGCTCGACTTTGCGGAAGTAGGGCGAGGGGGAGAACAGCTGCATGTGTGCCTCCTGGATGTAGGGCGCCAGCTGGTAGGCCAGACGCTGGGCATTTTGGACGGAGCGGATGCTGGGGGCAGCCTTGCAGAGGGAAACGAGGACCTGGAATTCGCGGATGGTCTGTTGGGAAGAAGCGAGCAAGTAGGAAGCGTTAGAAGAGAGCACAATGGGCGACATGATAAAGAAAGAGCCGTAGTTTGTGGGATTTGTACCATGGGAACCCGGGCCATGGGTGCAGGCGCACCAGCCACGCTACGGGTGTTGTGCACAAAGCCATTGGCAGCATCTTTCGCGCGGGTGGCAGTTGAGCAAGCGCCGCAGAGCCGATCGAGATCAGAGCGATCGAAAGACGAGTACGACGAGGCTGCGGCCAGAGACGCAATCTTGTCGAGAGCGCGCTGGCGAATATCGCGAGCCATGGCGGACGGGCCAAAGGAGACGAAGCAGCCAGCAACGTAAACAACGGGAAAGCAGTAACCCTAAAAGGCTGTAGAGGAGGGCGGATGAGGGTTTGGCGGGCAATGATGGAAAAGGCCAAGGTGCGCGCATCTAAAGGAGAAAAAGAAAGAAAAAACGAAGAAAAGAAAAGAAAAGAAAAGGAAAAAAAAGAAAAGAAATCACACGCAAAAGACACAATTGCAGGCGTGATTGGATGGTTGCACAAAAAGGAAGGGACGTCGTCAGTAGCTTCCTTCTTAGTGCCTCCTTCCCCTTTCCTTCATCCCACTGCGTACCAACCGGCCCCGCCCTCCCGCCAGCTGTCTGACAGCTGTCCGCACAAAAGCGGACGGGCAAGGCTGCCAGCCGCCAACGCAATCGTCACTCACCCATGCCATTGGGGAGCTTGGCCTTGCTTGATGCTGGAGCTTTGGGAGACTCTACCAGTCTTTACATTATCAACCATCCGACATCGCTTTGCTCACTTTCTTGCTGACGTCCAACGCTTCATCAACAAGTCACGTCATCTACACTACTACAGAGCTTGTTGTCCATTTCGTGAACCCGCCATATCAATCGCACGCACCACCGCCATACACACATACACATAGCTTCGTCCATAGCCCACCATGTCGGCCATGTTCAGCCAGAACCCGGTGATGAACGGGCCCAACTACTCCTTCTCCGATACGCCGAAGAAGGCTGTTGGCGGCCAGCGCGAGCACGGCTTCTACCCGTAAGACTGCCGCGAACCCCTCGCTACCGTCCGTCCTTTCCCGCATAGCCTTGCCACTGACTTGTGTAATCTCGCCCCCCCCCCAATCTAGGTACACGGACAACGGCGGCACCACCCTGGCCATTGCCGGCGCTGATTTTGCCATCGTGGCCGGCGACACTCGACACACAGCTGGCTACAACATCAACTCGCGCACACACCCCAAGGTTTTCCGCATCGGCGGCACCACGGCTTCGCAGGACGACGCCACCATTATCCTGTCCGTGGTGGGCTTTGCCGCTGACGGCGAGGCTCTGCGCGACCGCATGGACATGATCTGCAAGATGTACCGCTACCGCCACGGAAAGCCCATGTCTGTCAACGCATGCGCCAAGCGCCTGTCGACTGTGTTGTACCAGAAGCGCTTCTTCCCCTACTACACCCACGCCATCCTGGCTGGCCTGGACGAGGAGGGCAAGGGAGCCGTGTACTCGTACGACCCCGTTGGCTCCTACGAGCGCGAGCAGTGCCGTGCCGGCGGTGCCGCTGGTTCACTGATCATGCCCTTCCTCGACAACCAGGTCAACTTCAAGAACCAGTATGTGCCGGGCAGTGGCGTGGGTCTCAGCCTGAAGGAGCGCGAGCGCAAGCCGCTGCCCCGTGATGCTGTGGAGCGTCTGGTCAAGGACGCCTTTGACGGTGCTGTAGAGAGACACATTGAGGTCGGCGACGGCCTACAGATGCTGATCATCACCAAAAACGGCATTGAGGAGACGGTATTGCCTCTGAAGAAGGACTAGACGGGTGGCGGGTCATTCATTGGAGGGTGAAATAAAGGCCAGACGACATGATATCGAGACTGGGAAGCTAGACACGCCCAGATAATGGTCCATAGCGAGGCAGATTGCTTATGACGTTTAATGAAGCCATCATAACTACAGCCGACGGTCGTGCATGTTCGAAACAATCTTAATTAGAGCTATATGGTACGTAGAATTAAAAGCCTCCCATTCTGCGCTGCAGCGATGGCATGGCCTGTCCAAGGCAAACAATATGGTAAGCCAGTTAGTTGTCCGCCTTCGCCGCCTGAAACTAAATACAAAGCATATCCAGCAAAACACAAACTCCCTCTTGCCTCGGGCTTCCTACAAGAAGACAGACGCCTCTTTTACCCACAGGCTTCCTACAAAAAGACACTCGTGCCTCTTTTACGCCCCTCGGGTATCAAACTTTGCACCAAACTACGGCATCACCTCTCGGAAGCGGCTTGCCCTCTCGTCTGTAACTGCTGGGCCTGTGCCGTTCTGCTTAAGATGTTTGGGGACAGGAGGCACATCCAGGCCACCAGTCTCGTGACCTTTGCCGCGAGCCTGGCTAGGCTCATGTACAAACCCGCGCTTCTCGTCGCCCCTGGCGCCCTTGGTGCCTGACGACGACGTCAGCTTGCTCAAGAAGCTGGACCGCTTCTTCTGCTTACTGCTGCTGCGCTCGCCATCTTCTGTATCCTCGAGCCCGCTGCCGGCTCCTGCGTCGGCTCCGTTAGCCACCAGGTGCGGCTGTCCGTAGGCCGACGACCCGGTGGATACCAGTCCCGTATGCGCGAGCGCGTGCGAGTGTGGCACGGGGTCTGTGCCGATGACCAGCATGTCGCTGTTGTCCAGGCCGCCGACCTGCGAAATGTCCTTGCGCGAGCGCACGTGTGTGCGGAACCAGCTGCGCACGCGGTCAGCCGGCGACGTCTCGCTCTCCGGGGGGATCTCGAATTCCTCGTCGGCTCTGGCCGCGGCGGCGGCGGCGCGCTGCTGCTGCTGCTGCTGCGCTGGCAGCACGACCGCAGCATTGCGCTGGGTCTGCCGCGCGCGCTCGAGCGAGGCTTCGCGCCGCTCGTCCCGTGATAGGTCGCTGGACGGCACACCCTTGGTATCGTGGTGGTTAGGGTTTATGGCGGCGGTGTCACGGGCCAGTGCCGAGTTGGCTAGGCCGCCGCCGACAGAGCCAATGGCAGCTGAAGGTGCAGTGGCCTTGGGTTGCTGGGGCTGCTGAGGCTCTTCATAGTCGCCAGAGCTGACACGCTTCTGATCATAGGCTGGGTCATAGGCAGAATCAACATCGACGTTGTCATTAATCCGCTTCTCAGAGCCAGCCATGGGCGGGTTTGACTGCAATGGGTGTAGGAGTGAGCCCACAGGATCGACAGCAGATTGGCGCAAGCTTTCCATTCCGGCAACACCAGCACCAGCACCAGCACCAGCACCAGCAGCCAAGGCCGCCATCGGCACGGCACGCTCATAGTCGTAGCCGCCCGCGGACGCCTCAAGCTCAGACTTGGGCTCAGACTGGGCCTGGGCAGCAGCACCCGGGCCAGCCACGCTGTTTTCAATCGTGGTGGCGTGTGTGCTGCCGTCCGGACTGCCATCAGTGAAGGGCGCCGCAGCAAGGGCCGTGGTATCCGGCGACGGCGTCGAGGACTCGTTGATGGGAGACAGGCCAGTGGTGGGGCTGGCAGGGAAGTCGTGGAGTTCTTCGGGAGACACAGTCGCGGACATGACGGGCACTTCGGACGACACGGGCAGATCACGGTCTTCACTCTTGTTGGAGTCGACGGGCACAGACGCGGGCACAGCTGCAGGCTCGCTGGGGTAGACGGGAGCAGGCTTCGGAGAAGTCATGGCCGGCGCCGCGTGCTCGGTCGGAGATGCCGGGGAGGCAAGCTCCGCAGGAGAGATAGCAGCAACCGTAGACGGCTCAACCTTTGTAAAGGTAGAAGTAGGCTCGGAGACATCGGCGCTTGGTTCCTGGGGATGAATTGCCGTGGGAGGGACTCCCAGGCCAGTAATAGCCACCGGCGCACTGATGCTATCCTTGAGAACAGAGTGTCTCTGGCTGCCCTTGTTCTTTTCCTTTTCCTTTTTCTTCTCGGCAAGCTGGGCCTCTTTCTCGGCATTCTTGGCCTCCTTCTCAGCCTGCTTCGACTTTCTCTTTCTCTGCTTTTCCTCCCGCTTCTTTTGGCTGTTGAAGATACTGCCAATCTCGCTCAGCTTGCCCTTGCGCGCCTTTTCCGCCGCCTCCTCGCGCTTCTTGGTCTCTTCTTCAATGCGCTCGCGCTCCTTGCGCTCGTGCTCCGTTGCTGCGCTTTCCTTGATCTCGGTGAAGAGCGGCTCTAGGTTCTGGTTGGCCAGGGCCTCGACCTCGGCCTTGTCAACCATGACGCCGCGTCCGACGTTGTACTTGCCCGACGACGACGCCAGCCCGCTGATTCCCAGCCCGCCCGCGTCGTCTTCTTCAGCGCGGGCCTGCTCGGAGTGACGGCGAGCAGCGGCCTTCTGCGCCTGGGCTTCCCAGGCGGCCACGTGGCGCGGGTGCAGTCTTCCGGTGGTGGCCATGGTCTCCTCGTCGATCTCAGCAAGCGTGTTCTCGACGTTGCGACGGGCCGCGGCCAGCAAGGCGTCTCGCTCGCTCTGGCGCTGGCGGACCTGCGCGTCGGACATGCGCTTGGCAAAGATGGAGCGCGGCTGGCCGTCGTTGCGGGCCTCGGCGCCGCTGTCCTCGGCATCGCTTTCCTCGGCATCGACTCCAGAGGCGTTGTCCTCGTGTCTGCTGTTGCGCTGGCCGAGGCGCGAGAACTTGCGGCTGGCGGTGCGGTCCTTGGCGATGTAGTAGCTCTGGCTATCGCGCACAGTCAAGGAGCCGTCATCCATCTGCGCAAGACGGGCTTGGGCCAGCTTCCAGGCTTTTTCATGCAGAGGGTCTTGGGCAAAGCCAGCGGCACTCATCTGGGTCCTTTCACTACTCTTGGCGCCGCCGGCCTGTTGCTGGGCAAACATTTGCTGTGCCATGGCTAGGGCCGAGGCATGCAGCTCCTCCTGGTGGTCCTTGTCGTGACCCGAAGCACCGACACTCGAGTTTCCGTTGGCCAGAGCCGCGGCTGAGTACATGCTGCGCGGTCTGGTGGCGTACAGCTGGGGGGCCGAGGCCCTGCGCAGCGCGCTGCCGGAGAACGGCGCATGGGCAACAGTCGCGGCGCTGAGGGCCTGCTCCGACGGGGTGCGCGCAGACGGCTGGGCCGAGACCGAGAAGCGCTTTTGCTGTGACGGCTGCAGCGGCTGCTTGAGCCGGAGCGGCAGAGCCTGGGTCATCATGTGGGTGTTGTGTTGCTGCTCCTGCTGCTGCTTGTCGACCTTGGGCTTGATAAACGACTGCTCCAGCGCGCCACGTGCGGCTGCCATTGACCAGGCGTCCTTGTCGAGCGTGGCGGGCGACGACTGCGTGCTGACGATGCTCTGGCGCTGCGACGCGGCGGCGTGGTCGCTGAGGGTGTCGGAGCGGGGCTGTTCCGGTGAAGCCTGGGCCTGCCCGGACAGACGGGACCGGGGAGTTGCGGCCAGAGCAGAGGCAGACGCAGCGCTGGAGCGGCTAAGCACCAGAGTGGCAGCAGTCATGGAAAAATGGTCGTTGGACGGCCGATGGACGGCCGGGCTCTTGGTGTTGTGCCAGCCATGGTGGGCGGCGGCCGCGCAGTGGTCCATGTTGACGCCTGCGCTGGTCATGGCGGGAGTCTTTTTTGATTGTGCTGATGACAGCCAGGGTTAGCTTTCTGAAGGGGCGGCCGTGCGCGTTGGAGCCGGACAGGACGGAGGGCACTTACATGTAGCCATGTAGAAGGGTGTATGGCGATGGTGCAGAGAATGCAGAATGCAGAATGCAGAATGCAGAATGCAGTGGTTCGCAGAGGACGAAGATGTGGTGTCGAAGAGAAGAAGAAAGAAGAGGGGAAAGAATGGGAAAACCCGGTGTCATCAAATAAGCAGCGCCTCCGTGCTTGGCCCAATGTCGTAGCTTTCTTTTGCCTCTCTGGCCCAGAGCGGAAGAAGCAGCCAGAAGCTCGGGAGATATGGCTTTGCCGCCGCCCAAGTGGGCAAGCGTGGGCCGAGGAGCGCTGACGTCATTCACGCGCGCCGGCTGTGATTGGCTGAGCGCAAAGCTTTGGAGACGCTTGTATTATTCGATTAATCACTCGGATTATTTTTTTTTCCTTTTTCTTTTTCCCGCACAAGCTTGCGACAGTGCTTCTCTTCAGCTCCCTGAGCTGCATGCCTTGCCGGCCTAGGCCTCGAGCTTGCAACAGCTCTGGGCTGCCGGATTTTGCCTCCAAAGCTTGGGGGTACTTGTTCCGTTTGCGGGCAAGGTCGCCAGATCAGGAACATTAAGCAACAGGCAGCCTTCTCAAAGCAGCGAGTCAAAAGCGTGATTTTCCTTTGCGGCTTAGGCGTGGGCATCAGCAGACTTGAAGAAACAGCAGGGTGTCAGCCAGCGCCAGCCAGCGCAGTGTCAAGAGCGCAGAGCCCGTCGAGGTGCTAGGGTTATGGCTATGAGGTCATCGACGCCACAGCTAGGGTTAGCAGACAGCCGTTGGGGGGGGGGGGGCCCACTGTGGATAACCCGCGATAATTCTTTACTCTAACGAGCTTCTTTCGCCCCTCAGCGCGCCCTGTACCTGTTCCCTTGTACCTGTTCCGCATTCTTCATCAATGACCGCCATTTCTTCAGCGACAAGTCTGCGCGAGACCGCACCACCGTCTATTCTGAATCTGCGCGATGTGGCTATCGCCGTCAACGACTACCTGGGCAAGCCGTGCGTTCTCTCCGCTTCCAGCCGGCCTGGCGCCATTAACCCTGGACATACTAACCCTACCGCAGGCTTTTGAACGAGGGCATTTTGTATCGCTCTGCACACCTCGGTGAGCCTCCTGTGCTATGCTGTGATCGCCGGCGGCGCTGCTAACGACAGGCTTCAGATGATGCCTCTATTGAGGATCGCATTTTCATCTCACAGGGCCTAGGCATCAGGAAAGTCCTCGACCTGCGCTCACGGCAAGTTTGCAAGCCTCTCTTACGTCGACGAAAGAGAGGCAAGGCGTTAACAACAACACCCTCCTAGCTCCGAACAAGTCCCGCGTACCGACGGCCTGCCCGTGCAGATTCCACATGTCGAGTACGTCAGAGTGACTATGCCGTCTCGCCGGCACAAGCTGAAGCTTCTCCTGCAACTTTCGTTTCTTGATATAATGTGCGTATCCTTGCTGCTGCTCTCCATTCACTCCGTTTCTCAGCTGATCCTCTGCTGTAGCTGTCTTCTCTGGATCGCCATCTCCGGCGGCCTCATCCGGGCCAAGGAGTTCGTCGCGCGCAAAGTCGTAGTGCCGCTGGGCCTCGCCCGTCTGACTATCCACGGCCTGGACTACTCACAGCCCGAGCTTGCCGCTGTATGCTCCACTTCCACCCCCCCCCCCCCCCCCCCCCCCCCCCCCCCCCCCCCCCCCCCCCCCCCCCCCCCGCCCCCCCTCCCCCCCCCCCCCCCCCCCCCCCCCCCCCCCCCCTTCGCCGCTTTCATCTACTAACCAACCACTACTACAGGCCATCCGCACTCTGCTCAATCAGCCTGCCGCGCCCGTGCTCGTGCACTGTGCCCAGGGCAAGGACCGTACCGGTCTTGTGATCGCCCTGGTGCTGATGCTGCTCGCCTGCCCGCTGGCCGCCATCAAGCACGACTACCATCTCTCGGACCGCGAGATCACCGCGGAGCGCGCCGAGCGACTGGCCAATCTGCGGCACCATGGGCTGACGGACGAGTTTGCGCGCACGGCCGAGGGCTTGGTCGAGGCGCTGGATGACTATCTAAGCGCGCAGTACGGCGGCGTGCGGCGCTTTGTCGAACAAGTTGGTATCACGGACGACGAAGTGGACCGTCTGAGGGAGCTGTTGCTGGTGGATGCAAAGGCGGAGGGCGAAATGGTCTCAGCAACAAGACTTGATTAAGATATCCCCGCTGTGTGGCCACATGCAACTCATCATCTCCCTATACTTATCACACATAAACATATTTGTTCCTCATGGCTCTCAGCTTGTTCTTCTCATGTTTTGTTTTATTTCTTTGTGAAGCGTCCCTGAATCCAGGACCGGTACATTTTCTGCTTGCTGGCACGGTTAACAATCAGTCGGTTATCCACCGCAAGATTGTCAATGTTGAACTCTTCGCCCCACAGCTTGGCCAGCTCCTCTTTTTCGAAAAAGTACACGCGCGTGCCATCGCCACGGACGTAAAAGTTTTCCTCCATGTAACGGCCCTTGCGGAAGCGCACCTGTGCCAGGTCGCCGCGGCCGTAGTCGCGGAAGCACACATGACCGCCGGGCTTGACGAGTCGGCTGACATTGTCCACGGCCTTGGTCCACTGCGCGGGCGAGAGGGCCGAGAATATGAAAATCAGGATAGCCACATCAACACTGTTCTCCTCCAGATCGGGCGGGAAGTCGTCGCCAGCTGCATCCCAGACATCGGCCTGCATAAAAGCCGTGTCGTAGGTGTCTTGACTGCGCATGACTTCGACGGCCTTCTTGGAAAAGTCACAGGCGTGGATACGCAGCTGCGGGTTTTGGTTGGCGGCCAAGAGAGGGAAGGCGGTGTTTCCAGCGCCAGCTCCAATCTCCAAAACCACCTTGGCTCCCGCCTTCTCCTCGATCACTTCGGACAGGATTGGGAATTCTTGCCTCAGCCACTTGCGATCTTTGAAAAAGTTGGCCGTGTTGTTTTTATAGAACAGGTTCCACCACTTTGCCGGGTCGTTATTGAATCTGCCTGAGCCAGGTTGTTAGCACGCAACCCATGTACCAAGAATGGCAACGTGAGGAAAGGGAGAGAGGGGATGATGAGTCAGATGGGAGCGAAAGACTAAAAGGTGCAGTTGTCATCATTTGGAATCAGATGAACTATGCTATATTTGTGAAATCATCACAACATCCAAGGGGAAATGAGCGGCAGGGTGTTTTTAGACAACTTACTCTTGTCAAAGTCTGAGACCGGAGACTGACGCTGTTTCTCAATTTGCTGTTCAGCATACTCTCTGTACGAGTCGTCGGTCTCAACGTGGTCCCAGGCATTGAACTCGAAGACGTCGTCTCCTTCGTTCAAGTAGCGACTGCCAAACTGAAAGGGGTCGCTGCGCTTGAGGTTGTTGTTGGGGTCGTGCGATCTGTGAGGAGGGACCTGGGCGGTCTCGCCCTCAGCAGCGGCAGCAGGAGTATCAGAGGCTTTCGTTTCAGAAGAGCCCTCGACAACAACGGGAGTCTTGGCAGAGACAGCCTCATCGGCAGGGGCAGCAGGAGCAGCAGCAGTAGCAGCAGCAGAGCCATCAAGGCTCAACGCCGCAGTGCTGGCCTCCAAGCCAGTGGCATTGGCAGTAGTCTTTTCCTCAACAGGCGCCGGAGTGCTCATCTCGGAAAAAGAAGAAGCGGTCTTCCAACTATCATGGCTAAATTCGCTCCGAAAGAGAGAGAAGATAGCAGCACGAAGGGGAAGAGAATGGGAAGAAGAATAAAGGAGAGTTAGAAGGAAGGTGAAGAGAAAATTTGATTCACCCGCCAATTTATAAGGATGCGAAAAACAAAAAAAATTGCGTGCATCTTGGTAAAGTGGGGTGTGGGGTCTTTTCCGGGTAATCTGCGGCTAAAGGGCCCGTTTTTGCGCGATAGGCCAACGACATCATGGCTTATCAGCGATAAGCAAGCAAAGGAGCCAAGCTTGTTTGGAGGTCGGAAGCTTGCAACTGGCCTGTTCGATATTAGGAGAGCCGCATATTGTCTGACCCGCGACGTCTTCATTATCAACCACCAACACCTGCCATTCAACCAGCTATCGTACCTGCTATCGCATCCAAATACAAATCATCAGCGCCCATTTCTTGATACCCGCCCAGCTGTTGTCCCCGTTGCCATGTCTCCTCCTTTGATCTGGCCCCAGGCTCTCTTGTCGCCTGCAGAAACGCTCGAGCTGGCCCAACAAGCACCCAAATTCCTGGCCAGCAACCCCCAGACATACTCCTCCTCACCGCTGTCTGCCCTCCTGGGTGCCACCGAAAGCCGCGAGACGTGGATCACATATGAAAACCTCCTGCTAGCATGCCTCCGCACTGGCGATGACGAATCGGCGCTTCAGATCCTGGAACGCCTGATTAGGCGCTTTGGTGACAATGACGAAAGAATCATGGCCCTGGAGGGCATTCTCCGGGAAGCTCTGGCAAAAACGCCTGCCCAGTTGGAGAGCGTTCTAGATGATTACGTCAAGATTCTCAAGTCGTCGCAGGGCGAGTCGTTGAATATTGTGAGTGGGGGAAGAAACTGAAGATGGACTCGTGGCTGCTCTTGCACAGAGTCATTCTTGAATATATGGTGGATCACTGGCTAACAATGTTTCTTTGTTTCTATGCAGCCAATCGCAAAGCGAAGAATCGCCCTTGCCCGGTCAATAGGAAGGGTTTCGGATGCCATAAGCTACCTCAACGAACTCCTCAAAATAACACCCACTGACGCGGAAGCTTGGGCTGAGCTGGCCGACATGTATCTGTCACAAGGCTTATATGCTCAAGCTGTATACGCACTGGAGGAAGTGCTTCTACTAGCCCCCAATGCGTGGAATGTCAGTATCCAACCCAGTAAACTAACGGAGAGGGGGTGTGTGCTAACTAGACTGCAGATGTATGCCCGCCTTGGAGAAGTCTTATTCATGGGCGCCACGGCCAAGGGCTCAGATACGACACAAGCCCCAAGATACCTCGTCGAGTCTGTGAAGCGATTCTGCCGTAGTATCGAACTATGCGACGACTACCTACGCGGCTACTACGGTCTCAAAACAGTACGCTGCGCTCGCTGGTTACCTTTGCCTTTTGAAGACAATGCCGCAATAGACAAAGAGCTAACACTGTAACGAATTCTAGGTTACCGACTATCTCATTAAGCAACCAATTACCGTAAAGCCCAGCAAGAATGAAGAGCCAGTGAACATCCCGGAGCCTAAAACACTCAGCCTGCTCAATGAAAAGGCGACAGCCAAGCTCGCAGAAATCGTCCGTCGGTACAATGCTGGCGAAAAGGCGTGGGCGGGCTACAATGGCGCAGAAATCTCAGCGGCCAAGGCATTGCTGGACGCATCATCGGAGACTATAGTCAGGTGATGTGGCATGGTATGATTGACCTGTACGCCTACATACCTACCGACCTAGTTGTTTGTAACGTGTACACGTAATGGATGTTGACAACGCAATCTCAACAGGAGCAAGTGTGAGCGTACTTTGGGTGTGTTACATGGGCAAATACCACATCTACGACGACTCAATGTCTCGGGCTTGCCCATGGTTGATGATGTGGCTAATGACATGGGGAGCGGCCCGCGTTTTGGCTTGTCGGCTTCTCCTGTCTGTAGACTGATGGCGTGAAGCTATACAAGTGGGGTAGTGAGGAGATAGCGGCGAGAAGGCGGTTTGAGCAAGCAGTTGTTGGACTTGGCCGCTGATTATGTAAAAGAGCTGGTTTGGGGCTTGAGATCTGGCGGGCCGAGACAGCACACCTACGGATAGGTGGGAATTTGCTGGAGTTGTGGAGGTGTCGATCATGGCTCACCTGGCTATATATCTAGTGTAGCAACATGAGAAGCTTCACAACGGAACGAATACGCATATACGATGGCATGGCATCACCTCTATGTGGCGGACACAGGTAGCACGGCACTGATTGTATCCCCACAGCCCACGTACCCGCAACATCAATAGGGGCTCGTGGGATCAGCGGCACCGGCAGCTGCTCCTTAGACCAGGTTGGAGGCTGCCTATTTGTTCTACATCTGGTTGGTCTGCATGTCCTCAAGCCTAGGACTAGCAGCAGATAGTAAGAGGATGAGGGAGTGGAGACCTGGAAAGTCCTGCCGGAAGGCCAAATCTACCACCTCAACCTTAATCTCAAGCACGCCCCCACAGCCTTGAGGGCTGAATTTGCAGCATGGTGTACTGCTATGTCAGCTTGATGTTGAGTCTAGATCTGGGCCTACTATCAACTAAGCACAAGATGTAGTCTGGAGAAATATGGAGTCGATGGGACATTGATATGAGAACAGCGAAACGATGAGCATACACCATACACTATGCCACACCTAGGGCCCAATGTGTCTACGCACATAATCACTGATGGGATTCTAGCAACCGGATAAAGGCATATGACTGTGGCCTAGATAGAATCCAGCAGCACACACAAGTTGGAAGAGCAAGGGAGTAGACGCATCACTGGAGTGGATGGGTGTAACCCTGTGATGCAGAGACAGGCAACAATGCTTGTCACCTTTGTACATGTCATGCATGAACAAAGAAGAGAGTCTCATTCTGTGTTTCTGACAATGATTCAAAGCACAAAGAGACAGAAAAGCCAGGCGTAATACTAGGGGTCGAATGGTAGGAAGACGTAAGCTCAGCACAGGATATAAGCATGATAGCATGTGTAAGTACATATGTATGTACGTAGCACGTACATAGCACTCCACACGGCCCGTCCCTGTAGACACATATGGCATTCGACCCTACCTGCCTCAGCATTATACTTCACCGACATTTGAAGGCGGCGATTCTGTCTTCCTTTGCTTGGATATATTTGCCAGTGCCAGCTCATCACACCCGCGTGCCTGCTCTCGCAACAGCATGCAAGAAATGCTGCAGAGATACGAAGCCGGTTTCCGGCACAGGTCCTCGAGCCACTAAATTGCACTGAAGCAGATCTGTACAACTGCTATCCTTTTGTTTTTTTTCGAATCCAGGTGCTACTTGTGTTCTCAGCGTGGTATCGATCTGCCCTCGACTGCAGGCAGTAGAACAAACCACAGCTACAGCTACAGCATCAGCTTAGACAAGACAATATCAAGGAGAAACACAGAACGTGCTAAGATCTTGGTAGAACTGGTTAGTGGAACAAGAGAAGGATGGTCAGCGACACAAAAGAAGAAAGGCAAATGAAGGCAATGGATGGAGCGACGCCTGCGTCTATCTGTCGGTTTCTCTTGATGCCCAACCTGTTCCTTGATCCTTTGGCCTGCGCCACAGCTGCCACCCCACCCAGCGGCTGCCACAGTGTGGTGTGGCGTCGTGTCTGGCAGTTTGACGACGTGTGTGTAACTTGTGCACTTGCTGGTGAATATGTGCCCAACGCCGCGGCGGTTAGACACATCGTCAATAATCGGGTACAAGTGAGTATTTTTGCCCCCGTTGTACGCGTGCTGCTTTAATTGCCATATCTGTATTTAGCATCTTAGATCCACAGTGGCATTGGAAACTTGGGCTTGGTTTGAAAAGCGCCACACCACATGCCAATGCTTAACCTCGAGATACATGGACCTTGAATAAGGTGGATGCAGCCTAGAGAGATGCATGGAGACGGGCAGCTGCTGTCATTTCCCATAAAAGCCCGAGGCACTAATATGAAGGCAGTGCATCACGAAGGTGCATTCTAGATGGACCCTTTACGCTCGATACAAGGAGGGCAGTAAAGCCTGGACGCGTTCCTGAGCCAAAGCTCACAGCTATCTATGATGTACACACAACAGAGTGCTTTTTTTCTGGCTGATTTCTCTGTGGCAGCTGCCTAACCACATTTCGGAAAAACTGATGGGCGTAAGGCGTAGGGCAGAAGGCTCCTGAAAAGACCTCACCATACAAACAGTGCAAGTGTGTGTGTGCGTGTGTGTGTGTGTCTTGAGGCGTGAAGCCCCAGGCAGC
Source organism: Thielaviopsis populi (assembly GCA_017591655.1). Classification (NCBI taxonomy): domain Eukaryota; kingdom Fungi; phylum Ascomycota; class Sordariomycetes; order Microascales; family Ceratocystidaceae; genus Thielaviopsis; species Thielaviopsis populi. The sequence goes on along the minus strand of JADILG010000160.1, from coordinate 16,109 downwards.
GTGGTGTGGCGGCCCTATTTTTGAGCCAGTATCTGGCCCCACTTTTGTCACTAGGCCAGGCCAGGACATTGCCGGCTACATCTCTCTATCAACTTGAAGATGGCTCGAGATTCTTACAATCCAAGCTTTTCCTGTACCTCCTCGCAGTGCACCCCACCTTGTTTTTTGTGTTCCTGCGAAGAGGCTAGTCAGACAATGTGGATGAAGCTAACCAATTAATGGCCGCTTAGAAATGTCTTTGGCGCTCTTGAAGACCCCGTGGCGTCTTTTCATAGCTTGCTTTGACATGGTCTGAGACTAACAGTGTCTTTTACTGCACAAAGAAGGATTCCAGGGGTTATTGTTATCATCAGTGCAAGTGTCTAGCTGCACATTGATATCAACCTTGAGCCAGTGGAAAATGTGCCCGGATATCTTGCAGCATGCGTTTTACAAAGAGAAGTACATACCCTAATAGATTGTGCTTGGCGAATAGTTAGGGTCTGGGCTCACCTTGAGTTGAGAATCCCGTTGGCCCTCGTTTTCCACGGAGTAGGCCATGTGAATTCTTGCCTTGACCCGGGCGCGTGCTTGTTTGCACTAGCGTCTCTGTATATTCGACGACCTTGATGTACAAATAGGTACATTGACAAGCGAGCCCTGGCAGCATAGGCCTGGAGGTGACCAGTAGCCAGGCCTATAAGGGCTGTATATAGCACATGGGTATGCAGCTTACACAGACTCGTTTGTTTGCTCGTTTGCTCTCTGCAAAACCCCGCTCGTTCTCTTCTTATCAATTAACCAGCCACCCCACTTTTCTTTTGGGAGAAACTCGGAAAGAACTATATACAACAAGCCTACAACACAACATAACACAACACATGGCATGGCATGGCATGGCAGGGCAGGGCAGGGCAGTTGCTTCAACTAGAATGGCTGGCATCTGCTCAACGAAGCAGTAGACAGGCCTGGCCAGTCGCCACTGGGCCAATCACAGGACGCGCACCCACAGCCACAAGTTGAAGTCGTTCCTTGGAGAGGCAGTTGCTGTGTTTGCCAACTGTGTAGAAAATGCAGGCAAACTGTGTCTCGACATACCAAACACTCATCTAAGCACAGTCCAAACTGCATCGTACTGCACTGGACTTTTCATTTTATTCAGTACTTCGGCGGAAGGAACGAAGAAGAAAAAATTGCGTTCCTTCCGTGTGGTGTTTTGTTTCACATGGACGCATCACGCTCTCCATCTCTGGGAGGGCTCTAGGCGTCTCTGGGGGGCTTTGCGGTGCGTTGGGCTGGGCTGGACTGGACTGAGCTGGGCGCTGCCAGGAAAACACCCATCTCTCCATCCCCTTCATATTTTGCACTGCACGCATTAACCAGCAAAACCAAAGCGAGGGAAAAAAAAACCACAGAATTCATCCACCATACCCCTCTGACTGGACTCGGCCAATCCAGACCCAAAGCCGCCTAGGCCAGCCCCTCACCCTCTGGATCACATCACACGTTTGCACTGTTCTGATTAGCTTGCTAGCGATTGTTGCTTTGGCTTCTTGTCGCCTCCTCCGTCCTCTCCCGCCCGCCTCTCGCAAGCCCCTTCGTCGCCAAATAATACAGCCATTGGACCTTGCTTATCTAGGCCTTATTCCCCAATCTGCCGCTAATTGGCCTCGAGCATTTGGCTTCCATTTTGTTCTACCGGCTTCTTCATTCTTTGGCAGAGCATCGCCCGTGGCTCTCGTTGGGTTGGACAGAAAACAGCCAGACGTGACTCAACACCAACGACCGCCCACACAAGGCAGCAGCAGACAAGCCAAGTAGCCTCATCTCGCAGCCCGCCCAACTGCTATTCTGCCAGCATTTAAACGTCATTTCTTGAGGCTTGCTCCCGATATCATCGCTTTCTCCTCTTTGCTCTTTGTTCCCATCTGAAAAGCTTGGTCCAACTCTCAGGGTTGCTTTTTTTTTACGGTTGTCGATGCTTTGACCTAAGCACTAGCTGCATATTCCACTGTTCGAACCCCAATCTAGGCCTTCTATTTCTTCTATTTTCTTTTTCCCAGGGTCTTTTTTTTCTTTTTTCTTTTTTCGTTTCTTTTTCTTTTCTTTTTTTTTCTCTTTTTCTCTCTTTTTCCCCCTCTGGCTTGCCCATCCTGGATTGACACGCCCTCACCGCACCAAGCAAGCTTAGCCCAACTTTCTCTTCTTTTTTTTTTGCTCCTCTTCTCTTCTCCTCTTTTCCCCCAGGAGTCTCCCGCAAGCCTCTAGTCATCACAAGCTACGCAAGATACGTGATACTTGGATTTCACGATAAGGCTCACTTCCCTCACTTTTGCTTCATTTTCATTTTCATTTTCATTCTCACCCCATTTTACTCTTCTCTCCATCATTTGTTGATGCTCAGCTGAGCTCACTGTTGCTATCATGTCGTAAGTATATCCGCCGTTTGCTTTGCTATGTTACTCTCTTCCCTCCTTCTCCTCCTCCTCCCACCTCGCCGTCTCGTCGATGACATGGCATCTTGTTTCTATTCACAGCCCACTTCCCACTTCCCTCTTCACTTTCACTTTCACTTTCACTTCTATACCACACACCATCCCTTATCCCTTGTGCCCCCTTTCACATTTGTCTTGATGTCTTTCTCTGGGCTCCCCCGCCTTGGGATCAGGCATCTGAAAGGCATCTTCCAAATCTCTTCCAGGCCATAGCCCAGCTTTTCCGTAACAGACCCCCCCCCCTTCACCATATGGCCATACTTCCAGTACACCTGCTACCTCTTCTTCCGCCTCCCCCCCCCCCAGGCTGTTCTTGTTTTGCCCTGCCATAGACTGTCAGACTCACCTACTTGATATGTTTCTTGCTTTCAAGTGCCCATGTCAAATTTCCCTTCATCCTTTGCTCCTTCGTCCCATGACCTCTACACCGCACACCCCCTCCTCTATACTCTCTGCAGCGGAGCTATCTTGACTGTTGCTTCTGTCTCTTCCTTTTTCCGCATCTTGTCTTCTACAAACCATGCGTGACTTGGTATATAATCATCACTTCACCCCATTCCTACCGCCCCTAATATCTAGTCCATCTTCCTTTCCGGTCTTGCTCTCTTGATTCCACCAGTGTATTTATGCTTGTCCGGTCGCATTCTAGTTCCTGAACGCTTTCTTGATCTTTTGTACTGCCACTCAGCACCAAAATCTTTCAGTCTCTCTTTCTTCTCTTTCGAAATTTGTCCTGCACACCCGTCGCTTCATTTTGACTTATATTTCTGTTTTGTGCCTCCATCTCTGGTTTCACTACTGACTGACCTCTTCCCTTCTTCTCCATCATCTCTATAGAAGCAGCAAAGGCCGCGCCTACCGTTCCCGCTCACGCGAGCGTCTGGAACGTGATAGACGATACAGAGACTCTGACTCAGAGACGGACTCACTAGATTACACCGAATCTGAATACCTTTCCGACGATCAGTCCGACAGCGTTGACCTTGGCCGCTCTGAGGCGACCTCTTCTAGTCGGACTCATAGAAGACGTTCAAAGTCCCATTCTCGATCCCGATCCCGATCTCACGCCGCCTACCACGGTCAAATCACACAGGGCTCATCAAGCGCCTACGACTCTCCTTCCTACCAGCACACCCCACAGACCACTCCCGCAACTGCCAGTCTGGATCCCTCCGAGGAAATGTACAACCGGGGCGGCTACAGTGCTCAAGCTGGAGGTCCGTACTTTGGTGCCAGCTCTGCCGCTACAGCCTCTCAATATGCCCAGAGTGCAAGTGGATACGCAATGAATGGCTACAACCAAGTCATTCCCTACGGTCAACAGCAGCAGCAACAACAGCAGCACGGCTATGCCGCTTCCACCGCCCAACACTACGGCAATGGTCAACATTACGGCAACAACCAGGCATACAACCATTATGGAGCCATGACCAACAACCCCAACGGTAACGGCTATTCCAACTACCATCAGGACCCTTACGCCCAATACTATCCGAATCAAATGGGCCCAATGGGCCACCAAGGTCACCAGGCACTCCAAGTCCATCCAAATGTCCATGGAGGCTACTATGGTAATGGAGCCGGTGGCTATGGTATGGGTGGCCCCGCGGGTGCCCTGACGCCCTATCAAATGTTCCCCCCTCCTGCACCACCTACTGATGCTCCTTCGCGCACCCGCTCCCGCTCTTCCAACAAAGAGCGCAAGGAATCAAAAGAGCCCAAGGAGCCAAAGGAGAAGGAGGAATCAGAAGAAGTCAAGGCTATGAAACTGCAGCTTGTTCTTTTCCAGGAAGAGCGGCGCAAGGAAGAAGAGGCTCGCCGTGATGCTGAGCTCAAGGCCCAGGCGCAAAAGGAGGCTGAGATGCAAATTCAGCTGAGAATGGAAGAACTGCGCAAGACGCAACAAGAAACCGAGGCCAAGATGATGGCTGCCCGGCTTGAAGCCGAAAAGGCTGCCCGTGAAGCTCTTGAGCGCGAGCGCCTTGCCGAAGAAGAGCGCCGCCAAAAGGCTGCCGAAGCCATGGCTGAAGCCCAACGCCAGGCTCGCGAGGCTATCGAGGCCGAGCGCAAGGCAGAGGCGGAACGTCAGCGTGCCCACGCCGAAGCTCTAGCTGCTGCTGAAAAACGCGCTCGAGAGGCCATCGAGGCCGAACGGATAGCTGCTGCCGAGCGTGCGGCAGAACAAGCTCGTGCCATGGAAGAAGCCGAACGCCGCGCTCGTGAAAAGTATGAAGCTGAACTCAAGGCAGCTGCCGAGGCCAAGCAACGGGAGGCCGAAGCTCGGGCCCAGATTGAGGAGGCCACTCGCATCCAAATTGAAAAGGCCATGAAGGCTGCAGAAGAAGCAAAGGCAAAAAAGGCCGAGGAGGAGCGGTTGATTGCCATGGCTGCCGAAGAAAGGGTCAAGGCTGCGCTCCGTGCCAAACAAGAGGCCGAGGAAGCTGCTGCTAAGCAGGAGGCTGAGGAAGCGGCACGACGCGCCAAGATAGAGGCTGAAGCCAAGGCATCTGCCGAGCTCGCCGCTGCTCAAAAGCTCGAAGCTGAGAAGGAGGCTGCCCGTGCTGCGGCAGAGGCTGCTGCCGCCGCTGCTGCTGCCGCCGAGGCCGAGGCTGCAGCTCTCAAGGCAAAGATCATTGAGGAGGCGCGGGCTGGTATGGTTCCCGAACAAAAGCCCGAAGAGGAGAAGGCCCCAATCCGGTTCAAGGATGCCGTTAGCCGGAAGTACAACTTCCCTTTTAATCTCTGTAAAAGCTGGTCGGTAAGTTTTTACACCTTTACGCATACACTTTTGCCCTTCGAAAAGCACATATCAACTAACGCTTTCATATAGGGCATGGAAGAGCTCATTAAGCAGGCTTTCGAGCATGTTGACGTCATTGGTGCCGAGGTTCAGGCTGGCCACTACGATTTAATTGGGCCTGATGGAGAAATTATCCTTCCCGCTGTGTGGGATTCCGTCATCCAGCCGGACTGGCAGATCAGTATGGTGATGTGGCCTCTCGAAAGCCGTAACCGTCAACCGCAGCCACCTCCGGGTGCCATGCCGCCAGGTGTTGGCGGCGCACGCCACCCTGGCATGTCCCAGCGTCCTCCAGGCGGCATCCCTCCGCCGCCACCTGGCGGTGCTATGGGCCAAGTACCTCACGGCTTTGCTCCTCAGGCTGCCATGAATATGCCACCGGGCATGATACCACCGGGCATGATGGCTGCTGAGGTCGTCTCTGGAAAGCACAGCCACAGCCACAAGAAGAAGAGAGACAAGGAGAAGGAACGTGAGCGGCGCAAAGAAATCAACAGCCCCATCCTCAACTGGGTTGTCGGCGGTGCTCCTAAGAAGAAGAAGTCTTTAAGGAAGTAGGAACGCGCCACTAGATTTGTCTGGTGATGGGATACATTACTGGTGCCTGGCCTGGCCTGCCTCTGGCTTGTATCTTCGGACATATCTAGTATTTCTTTGGACTGCAATGTCTTGGTTCTCCTTGTTCGGGTGAACACTAATGAACGATCAACGCACGCTTCACGACGCCATGGTATGGTAAGAGGTGGGTGGAAGTGGAAGAGATGGGTGCTATTCTTGTTGCATCTGGAGCGTATAGGAGTTGGTTCTGAGATTTGTGTTTTCTTGTTCTTGTGTTTCCTGCGCCTATCTCTCTTCCTCTTTTTCTTTTTCTTCTTTTCCTTTTTTGTTCTTTTGTTTTTTTGTTCTTCTTATTACTCTTCTTGGTTTCATGTCTGGTTCTCTGCTTCTGTCGGGTTGCTGCTGTCTTTCTTCCCCCCCCCCCCCCCCCCCCCCCCTTTTTTTTTTTTTTTTTTTTTTTTTTTCTCCCTCTCTCTTCTTTTTTTTTTTTTTTTTTTTTTTTTTTTTTTTTTTTTCTTTTTTTTTTTTTTTTTGTTTTTTTTTTTTTTTTGGTTGTTTTTTTTTTTTTTTTCCCCCCCCCCCCCCCCCAGTCTGTTGGCTGTTTTCTCATGCTCAATATCCTGTCCTGTTCCCTCAAGTTGTCCTGTTTTGTTTTCTTCTCCCAAGTCTGTTTGGGCTTTCTTCCTGTTTTCCTTTTGCTTTGTCTCTTTCTGGTTTGTTTTGTTTTCTGTCTTTTCTTGCCTGTTGTCTATCTTGCGGTCTTGTTTTGTAGCATTTTGTCTACTTGAAAGTTTGTCGTCGCTGCGGTCGAGCGTGTATCTTGTTTTATACACTTGTTTGTTATTTGCTAGCAATATGCAAAATTTAGTTTCTTAATGTTGTAATGTATTTCGTAATGATGTGCTAGATGATGTGTGCGCCGGTAATGCCTTGCGGTACAAGAAAAGAAATCAGCAAGAGGAAATAAACCCTTGATAATGATACACCGCAAAAGAAAAAAAAAGAGAAAAGAAAATAGAAAAAAGAAAAAAGAAAAAAGAAAAAAGAAAAAAGAAAAAAGAAAAAAGAAAAAAAAAGGAAAAAGGAAAAAGGAAAAAGGAAAAAGAAATGCCCCCGTTCCCTCTGCATTAAACCCCTCTCGAATCTGATGCACTCGTATGTCAAGTTGATTGCTGATCTTTGTTCATCTCCTTGTGCAGCTGGTTCCTTGCAAATGCCTTGATGGGGCCAGGCAAGCCAGACGACATGCTCTTGGTCACCGGCACGTCCTCGCCAATAATGACTCTGCGGGCCTGTGCCTCGAATGCCTCAACCATTTTCGCCGCAACGGTATCCGAAACAGCACGACCGGCAATGTTTTTGGCCGGGTCTCGGAAGTCGTACTTGAGCTGCAACTCTATGACCGACTGCGTAGCCTCAGTGCCGGCATCTGCCGCAGGCTGCTCCGCCTCGGCAGAGCCCGGTGTGTCCACGGGGGTAATAGTCCACTTGGTCACCAGGCTCTTGAGCGGGCCGGAGCGTGTGTCGGAGCTGCCACCGGCTTCAATGGCAGCCTCACCGCTGAGAGCTTCGACAGACACGCCGGGCGTGCAGCGCAGGCGGGAGGTGAACGTCTCGTTGACGCCAAAGAAGCCGACGCGGAGGTAGGCTTCGACAGGGACGCGGACGGGGGCGTCGGAGGCGGTGGACGCTGAGGCCGGCGACGACGGCAGAGTCTCCCACCGGGTCACCTTTGACTCTTCGCAGAAGGGAACAAACTGGGAGTACGAGTCGACGTCGGATACTAGCCGGTACAGCGCAGCCGGGGCATATGGAAGAGTCCGGGTGACGGAGATTGTCACAGGGCTTGAGTCCAAGAAAGCGCCAAGTCCGGCAATGTTGAGAAAGGGCCGGCAGCGGGCGGCTGGGAGTGAGATGGCCCGAGGCGCGACAGCCCTGGGGGACGAGCTGGCAGCAAGGCTGAAAATTCGGAATGAGGGGCGCAGTGTGGCCATGGTGAGCGATGAGATCCAAAGCCGTGAGTGAGCCTTGAATTGTTCGTGGGAGAGCGCAGGGTGTGCAGCAAGTGAAAATAGGTACAACGGGCACACAAAAGGAAAAGTTTTTTATCTTTTGTCTTTTCCGTGTTGTGCGCACAGTGAGGGCTAGCGACAAAGACGGAAGGACCAGGCTTCTTTATTACTGGCTAGCTAGCAAGGAGGAAATCAAAGAATAGGAAAGAACGGCAGACGGCTTTACGTGGGCTCCTTCCGTGATCAAACCTTGGTGTTTTTGTGCTTGGAATGGCTTGTGTAGTTCCCTGGCGTAGGAGCACCACAGTGTCTGCACTGTCTTGGTACAGCGGGCTGCCAGCCGTGTGTGGCTACTATTAGCACTGGTCTGACATCAGCGTCCAGCCAGCCATAGCTTCGAAAGCTGTTCGTAATGGCGCCTTTTTTTATTATTATCGTGGCCAAGTCAACCCACCTCAGCCACGAATCACGACGTCCAAACCCTTCGCGTGACCCTGAACAATACAACGACAATATATCACGACGTCAGTTCCAATTCGGCCTTCCCAATTCGCCGCCTTTCTTCGACTACTTGCGAAATCCAGCCTCGCCTCGTTGCCCCCGCCGCGGGGGACTTGCTACATAACCCGCAACGACGGAGCCTTGCGAGGCCGACACCAGCTGCCCACGATACCACTGCTAGGCACAAGCCAACACATCGACTTTCATCATGTATGCAGAGTTTTCGACCCTATCCGATGTAAATAGCACGGCTGTACATCAGGCCAGGGAAAGATAACGAGGCCGTCTGTTCTTGTGGGCTGACTAGGCGTTGTACGTACTGCAGGTTCGAGAAGTCCCTATATGATCTCATCCGCGGCCTGCGGAATCACAAGGGCAATGAGCGCGAATACATCCAGAACTGTCTGAAGGAGTGTCGGGCCGAAATCAAGGGCGCTGATCTTGGTGAGTCTCTTGTCCCACTCCCTAGGAGATCCTGACGCCGGGGCAAGGCCGTTGCTGACTTACAATCACAGATATCAAGGCCACAGCGCTGCTGAAAGTGGTGTATCTTGAGATGATTGGCTTCGACATGTCGTGGGCGTCGTTTCACGTGCTGGAGGTCATGTCTTCCGCCAAGTATCGGCAAAAGCGAGTGGGATATCTGGCTGCCGCACAAAGCTTCCGGTCTGACACGGAGGTCCTGATGCTGGCCACAAATCTGATGAAAAAGGTGCGAAACTGGGTCCGCCCCTGCTGATGTGGTCTCTTACTTACATTCTGCTCTGCTCCAGGATCTCGGAGCCACTTCAGGCCCGGTTATGACTCTCCCCATCTCAACGCTCCCACATGTTCTGAACCCGTCTCTAGCAATGTCTACACAAATGGACCTCATGCCTCGCCTCAGCCACTCGAGCCCGAACATTCGCAAAAAGGCTATAGTCACATTGTACCGCATGGCACTGGTGTACCCCGAAACTCTGGTCGCAGCCTGGCCCAAGATCAAGGAGCGTCTTATGGATAAGGGCGAGGACGCCAGTGTGACTGCGGCCATTGTCAGCGTCATCTGCGAGCTGGGCTGGCGCAGGCCACATGACTTCTTGCCATTGGCACCGCGACTGTTTGAACTGCTGGTGGATGCTGGCAATAACTGGATGGCTATAAAGCTGATTAAGCTGGTGAGAACATTGGCTCTCTTGACTATCGCCAAGCGTCTTACTCTTGCTAACTCTGTATGTTTGTCTAGTTTGCAACCTTGACACCGCTAGAGCCCAGACTGGTTCGCAAGCTGCTGCCGCCTTTGACTGAGCTCATTCGCACAACCCCTGCCATGTCACTACTATACGAATGCATCAATGGCATTATCCAGGGCGGCATCCTTGGGAGTGATGGCGAAGACTCTGGGCGAGAAGAGATTGCTACACTGTGTGTTGAGAAGCTGCGCAGCATGATCATGGTAGACGGCGATCCAAACTGTGAGTCTGCCTCTCATTTACCCCTCTCTCTCTCCCACCCCTCTGGTCAAAACTAACCCAACATAGTGAAATATGTTGCTTTGCTGGCCTTTAACAAAATTGTCGTTACACATTCATATCTTGTGGCGCAACAGGAAGATGTGATATTGGAGTGCATCGATAGCGCTGATATCACGATACGTGTCAAGGCCCTCGATCTGGTTCAGGGCATGGTAACCTCTGAAAACCTGATTACAATTGTCGGTCGCTTGATGAGACAGCTCAAGTCATCCAAGACGATAGCCGAAGCTGTCGAATCAGAATCCTTGGCTGGTGCTTCCGATCACTACGACGAGGAAGAATCCCAAGTCCAGGCCCGCAAGTCAAAGGCCAAGAAACAGGAGCAGCCGCTGCCACAGGACTACCAACTCGACGTCATCGGCAAGATCATAAGCATGTGCACACAGGATAACTATTCCAACATTGTGGACTTTGAGTGGTACATGGACATTCTCACGCAATTGGTTCGTGTGGCGCCTGCGCCTCAGTCCCTGGAAGGCAATCTTGATATCCAGGATATGTCTTATTCTCCTGCAAACCTGGTAGTTGGCAGGATAGGAGACGAGATACGGAATCTGGCTGTCAAGGTCAAAGCCATGCGCCCCGCTGTTGTTCAGGCCGGTGAACGGATTCTCACGCAAATCACCCAGGAGTCTATGGTCGGTCATCAGATTACATGCGCAGCGCTGCGTTCTATTTCCTGGATGTTGGGAGAATACGCCGACTGCCTGCTGTCTGACGATGTGACTCTGAGCTCTCTTCTGCAGGTGATTTCCCGCACCAACTGCCCCAGCATCCTGATGAACTGTATACAGGCGGCTGTCAAGGTCTTCTCTTCAATGACGTCAGACGAAAACGACGAGTGGTTGCCAGCACGCAAAACTAGAGTCTCCCTTCTCCTGGCGCGGGTGCTGCACACACTCGAGCCCCTGGCTTCTCATCCCAATCTTGAAGTGCAGGAACGGGCTGTGCAGTTTGTAGAGCTTCTCAAGCTTGCGTCCGAGGCTATCAACGGGCAACCTCCAACCACAGACGAAGTGGCACAAGACCCTCCGCTGCTCCTGACGCAGGCCATCCCCTCTCTGTTCAATGGCTGGGAAATCAAGTCAATGGCCCTGGGAGCTCAGCTCAACGTTCCTCTGCCTCCAGATCTGGATCTAGACACCCCCATCCACCCGGATCTCGCACAGTTGCTGTCGCGGGCTGAGTTTTTTAATATCGAGGACGCTGAGGCTGACGACTTTGATCTGTATTACCACCAGAAGACGGCTCCGACGTTTATGTCCTCGTCCGATAACAACCTCAATGCTCCGGCAATTAGCAAGCTTCCCAATGCTACCGATGGCTACTTGGGCTCGTATCAGCAGAGTGAGGACGACTATCTGGACCCCGATATTGTGGCCCGACGCAAAGCTGAGCGAGCCGAGCGCAACAAGGACGATCCGTTTTACATCGGAGCTGGTGCCGACACAAATAGAACATCCACACCGATTCACAACATCCTCCATGACTCCAACGGGGACAGCCTAGACATTGACGATATCCCCGTCATGCAGCTAGACCTGACCAAGCTGCCCTCGGGGTCCTCCGCCTTTGCACCCAAATCGCGTGCTGCTCCCCCGACTAAATCACTCGTCGTTGTCGCGGCTGATGAGACTCTCGGTAGCTCCGGAGCTTCTTCGCCGTACAGCTATGATGCAGATAGCAAGGCCACGCATTCACGTGCAGCTGCGGTCAAAAAGTCCAAAACCAAGCAATCCCTGCTAGGTGTCGACTCAAGCTCACTAGCGACGCTCAGTCTTACGGCGCCGTCAGGCTCAGGCCCAGCGTCGGCCTCAATCAGCCCGTATGAATACGAGAAGCAAAAGCAGGATGAAGTGGAGATGGCGAAGGCCATGAAAGAAGTCGAGAAACTCCGGCTGCAGATGCAGCGCGCAAACGAGCGCGTGCAAGTAGCGCAAGGCGTCGATGTGGAAGGCGTGGTCATCAAGAAGAAGTCCAAAACTAAGGCCAAGACGAAGACGAAGAAGAGCGAGGCTGTTGAGGGGGATGGCCAAGACGAGATGGTGGTTAAGAAGAAGAAGAAGAAGGTTGCGGTCGAAGGGGGCGATGAGGCCACGGCTATCAAGCCGAAGAAGAAGAAGAAGAAAAGGGCCGAGGGCGTGGATAGTGTGGCCGAGGGCCAGGGTGAGTAGCGAGCGGCCGAGACCACGACACAGTGTAACGGAATACACCGAACCCGCCGCACGACTGGCCTTTTCCCCGGCGGCATAGCGAGCAGTCACGACATGCAGAGACACAGACATACACGGGGGACTTTGTCAGTAGAGAGACTACAGCGATGTGGGATGTGAATCGTTTTTTCCTTTTTTGTATTCATAATCATCAACAGATGCGGATAAAATCAAGCCGCACAATAACAAGCCGTGGCGGACGCCTTTCGCAAAGAAAGAATATCAAATAGAAAAGAGGAGAGAAAAAAGAAGAGAAAAGAAAAAAAGAAAAAGAAAAACAAGAAGCCTACGTCCGTCCGTCTACATCTCCATCGGCTTATCCTCAAGCGTCACGCCACGCACGCCTCTCGTGGTCGCCTCGACAGGCGTCGTGGGCACCGAGCCCGAAGCAGACGCCGCCGCCATCTCCTTGTCCTTGAACGCCGCAATCGCAGCCGCCACGCCGCCGCCGCCGCCGCTGTTGCTGCTGCTGCCGCCCTGCGATGTGACCGTCAGCCGTCTAGGCGCACCGGCAATGCTGCTGCTGGAGAAGCGTGCGGCGCTCGAGCGGCCCAGAGAGTTGCGCTTCTGCAGCGGCGACTCCATCAGCTCTGTGTGGCGCTGCGGCGCGCCGTACTCAGAACCTGCGTTGGAGCCTGGGTTGGAGCCCGACACGGACCCGGAGGAGCCGGGCGGCGAGACGCCAGGGGCGCCAGCGGTGGCAGCAGTGGCGGCGCCAGGGGCGGCGTCCTTGCCGTTCAGCGAGCTGGCGCCAGCAGCCACGGCCGAGTGCTGTTTCTGCGTCGGCGAGCCGGCCACTGGCACCTCGAGCGACTGGCGCTTTGCCGTCATCGAGCCCAGGCTGCTGCGGTGGCGCTCGGAGTTGGTGGTGGGCGAGGCGATGGGGAAGCGGGTCTCGGGCCCGCCGACGGAGCGGTCGCGACGGTGGCTGCCGCGGGGGCCGGGTGCGGGCGAGGTGGCGCGGCTGCGGCTGCCGCTGGCCTTCTCCATGAGCAGGCGGTTGCGCTCCTCGACGAGGGCCTTGCGGTTGCTCTCGTTGGTGCTGATGGCACGCGGGCGGATGGCGCTGGCGCTGGCCGAGCTGTTGTTCTGCGTGGCCATGCGCTTGAGCTCGCTGAATATGGCGTCCTTGTAGGCGAACAGGTCGCGCACGAGCCGGTAGCTGTGGCGCTCCTCCATGGTCAGCGACGTCTCGACGCGCGGGCGCAGGATGCACGGCGCCAGCGACGTGGCCAGTGCGGCAATGTAGGACTCGTCGGCCGAGGTGAGGTCGATGAGGCGCGTGAAGTGGTTCATGCACGCGTCCAGCGTGGCGATATTGGTCAGGCGCAGCTGGGACAGCGTCTGCTGCAGCACGGGGATGCGGGCGATTTCCGTGCCCTCGGCCGTGGGGGTGTTGTACACAGTGCGGATGATCTCGTACACGTGTGACGAGACCAGCGAATCCGGCAGCTCGAGCAGGTATAGGCGCAGCAGGCTGGCGACAGTGGGGATGTCAAATTCGGCAAAGACGTCGGGTCCAATGCCCTTGCCGTCGTTGAGTTTGTTTCTCAGTTTGTGCGTGTTGGCCAGAGGAACGTCGGCCAGCCACACGCCGCGCCGCGCTTCGTCGCCCTCGAGATCGGGATAGTGCAAGTCGAGGTAGGTCAGGATGGAGGTGATCATGAGCGGCACACGCTTCTTGTCGGCGCGGGCACGGGCCTCCAGGTCGATGCCGAAGATCTGGTCGCCGACCTTGTTGTAGTAGTTTTCGTAGACTATCACGCGGGGGATGAAGCTTCCGGTGCGGTAGTTCTCCAGCAGGTAGCGCAGGTCGTTGCCGGGCTGGACAGTCTCCTGGAATAGCATCATGTTGTCAATGGTCGACTGCAGAGCGGGGATGGCGTTGCCCATGGCGCCCGAGAAATCAAGCAGCACGCGCTTGAGCGCCTTGAGGCGGTCCAGCTCGCAGCGTTCGAGGAACTTGAGATGGGCCATGATGGCCTCCTCCAAGTCGCAGCGCAGCTCGTCGAGGCGCCTTACGCCAGCCTTGTACTTGTCGTCGCTCTCACGGGCCTCGCGGCGCATCTTGTCGCCGGCCGTCTCGCCAGGGTGTGCATTGCTGAGCACGTTCCAGCCCGAGAGATACTCGCTGACGGCGCCAACCACGGGCGAGCTGGTGCCGTCGTCGCTGCCGGTGGCGGGCAGGGAAAAGGCGCGGATAAAGGGCAGCTTCTTTTCAGGCACGCCGGCAATCTCAAAGGCCTTGGACCGCCACTGGTAGAACAGCTTGGAGCTGTTGGCAAAGGTGTTACCGACGTTGCCGACCAGGCGCAGGAAGCCGTTGCTGACCAGGTCCTGGCCAATGCGCTCGGCCTGGCTCACGCTGGTGGTGTTCATGTGGGCGTGCAGATATTCGACAATGTCGGAGCCGCACGACGTGTTGGGATATGTGCCCAGGATGGGAACCTTGGTCTCGCCCAGCTTGATGTGTGTCAGGGCGTGCGCGAGGATCTTTTTGAGCTGCTCGGACTGGTAGACATCGTCGCCAATCTCGTAGACGGTCTCCTCAACGGCGTCCTTGATCTCCTTGTTTTCAATAACCTTGATCTCGGGGATCTGGGACTTGGGGCTCGTTTCGGGGTCCTGGAAGGCCAGCTTATTCTCCTCCTCGAGATCCTCAACCAGCCGGCACTTGTTAAAGTAGTTGCTGCGCAGCTTCTTGACCGTCTCGATCTGGGCGTCGTGTGTCTTGACGCGGCCCTGCAATTCGTCTTGGCATTCTTGGATGCGGGCGTCGTGGGCGTCGCACCACCGGGAGAATGGCACGACAACAAGATCGCGGATGTTCTGGGCCATGCGCTTATGGGTTCGGGCTCCGTCCTCCATGTTGGTACGGACGCCTTCGTAGGCCTGGTCATGGGTGCACGTGTTAGGGTTTGGGTGAGGTTGCTTTCAGAGCAGGGGGTAGTGATGGTGCTGTCGTACCTTGCGCATGGTGGCGCCGTCGTCTCTGGAGAAGCCGCCGTTGATTTTCTCGGCGGCAACCGCAATTTCGCCCAGTTTGGCGCCATACAGCTCTTCGGCCTCGGCCCGCATGCGGGCAATGGTCAAGATCTGGTGGTTTTCAGCGGTGCCTTGTTCGAGCTTGGTGAACAGCACCCTCAGGCCTATTGAGCAGGTCAAAGAGAGGTCAAGTTAGTGATACGCTGTCCCGATTATGAGGGCGGCAAAGGGCCGGTTGAGCTAGGTCTCACCTGAGGCATAGTCCGCAGACCAGAATGAGTCCGCAAAGCTCGGCATGGTCGCGGCGGGTATTAGCTGGAGGGGGGGCGGTGGGGCGGGGAGATGTGTGGACGGTGGGTCAAGTGAAGCCTCAAGGCTAACTCAAAGGATGTAGTCGAGTACAGAGACAACAGTCCAGAGTCGAAGTCGCGCGTTGTTGGTTGTGGGTTCACAAGCGAAAGGAAACGCCCGGAAGAGATGGAAATAACGACAGGCGGAATATAAGCAACGCAGACCTCGCGGCCGACAAAAAGAAACTGTATGCAAATCGCAATTTCGAGCTGGTAGAAATAGCGAGTGGGTGGGATATATGCGTATACGAAGAAAAGAAAAAAGATCCAAGCTTGGAGCTATGTTGTCGTCATTTGGCGGCCACTCCAATAGCGGAAAAGAAGGTCGCGCAATGGAAGAAGCCAAGTATCACGTCGAGAGCCTTGTAAAAAGAAATGAGGATACGGCCTGATGGGCGTGGCACGTGAAGGCAAAAAATGGGGGAGATTCGGCGCGGCAGAGAGAAGAAGAAGAAGAGGAAGAGGAAAAGAAAAGAGAAGAAAATTGTGGCTTTATTGAAGCCTAAAGTTGACGTTGAAATACAAGAATCGCAGTTGCCAGAAGCGACAAAGCTAAAATGAATCCCGACGTCGAGGTCGAGCAACTACCAAGAATACAGCAAACGCAATGTCTTCTGGAAGACTCGAGATGAAAGAAAAGAATGGAAATTGTAAAAAAAAAAAAAAAAAAAAGAATGGACAAAGAAGAAACAAAAGAAGAAA
>JADILG010000159.1:0-36278 GCA_017591655.1 Thielaviopsis populi | reverse complement strand
CTCTCCCCCCTCTTCCTCCCCTTCATTGGCTCCTTCCGACTTAGGCTCAAGCCTTCCAAAGTGTGTGTGGCAGAGAGAGAGAGTGTGTGTGGCAGCCAATGAGGGAGATATCGTAAGAGATGTGATGATGTGAGTACGTGAGTATGTGAGATTGCGGGTGTATGTGTGAGTACCGGTCTATATATATATACAAGTATGCATACAAGTATGTGAGGTGAAAGAAAACAAGAGCAATATGCCAGAAGTAACAACAGACGGGAAAGTAATAGACGAGAAGGAAGAGAAGAGCAAACAGCACGTGTGCGAGTATGAAAGAGCAACAAGAGAAAACAAGAGTGGCAAAGGCGAGAGAGCGGGGACGACAGTGTCTTATATCAGGATGTGTCCGTGTACCGCGTCGGGTCCGTCCTGGTGCTGCGGAGAGTGAAGACGGGAGAGAGGGACATGCAGGTGCTTGGGTGCTAGCAGCGGGTTAGTTGGGACTTGGTTGGACTTGGTTAGGGTGGCAGTTAGTGCACATCACTAGAACAAGTCTAAAGGTTCCAAACAGAGTCAGTCGTCCATCCTATTCCTCCAGCACAGCACCAGCACGCGAAGTAGAGTCAGAGAGAGAGAGAGAGAGAGAGCCAGAGAGAGAGAGCCAGAGAGAGCCTTGCCCTGCCGTCCGTAATTTTGACGACTCCGTGGTATGCTCAGGCTAGGCCATGATGCAGTGCTACAGTTAGGCGACATGTACATGCGTACATGCATACCCAAACGTATATGGGCTGTGTAGCCGGGCACGATTCTATCTCAAGCCTCGTTTTTCGTTGCAGCTTTGGAGCCGTGGATGCTTGTACTTAGGTACATGGCCCCGTTCGCCTGTCTGCTCTGCTTGCGGCTGGTGGTTACAGGCGCAGACAGTGACTGGCCTGTGACTGACCTGTGACTGGCCTGGACCCGACGGTATCCTGCGCCATGACGAGCAAAGACCAGCTGTATTGCACGTTTGTTGGCTGCTACATGCCATACAATGCGATACATGTGTGTGTGTAGGCACTTTCTTAGAGAGAGCGCTCTATCTCTCTCCCCCTTTCTCGGCTTCTTCCTCCTCCCCCTTCTTCCTTTTTCCCCATCCCCTCCGAAAAAAAAGGGTCTTTTCTTTTGGTACGGCATTAGGGAAATGGAACAGAGTTGCCCCTGAACAAAAGCCTACGGGCTTTGCTTGTTCAGGAAAAGGCTGCTTCTAGCGCAATCGTGTTAGAGGCCCAAGGAACGGTCTAGCTCAGGGACCGGCACGCTATAGCGGGCTTTAGTGTGGGCTTTGGGGTTATTGAACAAAGACACGATAAGCTTGGGTCTTGGGTCTTGATATTGACCTGAAACCTCCTGAGAGACAACGAGAGAGAGAGAGAGAGAGAAGAAGAAGAAAAAGAAGAAAAAGGAAGGAAGTCTGAGGAGATCGTGTTTGGGAACTGGCGTTCCATCTGATCACGTAGCGTATCTCGAGGGACTCGCTCGCAGGGCTACTAGGGGATTTGAGTTTGCGGACACGCTGTGGCAAAGCCGCATACTTCAGCTTCTTTCGAGTGTGCAGCGGGAGGTCACGGGCTCCATGGCCTTTGCTTTCTCGCTGCGTTACGTACGTCATCGGCCCGCTTGACCCTGACGGGCGCGTTCACCGGCTCAAGTCAAAGTCAAAGTCAAAGTCAACGCCAAGAGACATGATGCCACACAAAGTCACATTTTGTATGCGTTGTTTACGTGCAGCATATAGAGGACGACAGCGGTTACACAGGTGGCAGCAGTGCGTGTAGGCGCATGCAGTGCGTATAATGCGCATAATGGGCGTGGTGGGTGTAGCTTTTGGCACCAATACCCCCTCCCCCCTCTCAAAAGAAACACAACAGGCTTTAGAAGACCAACACACACACACACACGCGCGTGCAGAAAGCAAAGATGAGCCACATGAGAGATTAGATTGCGGGCGGGTGTTCATTGGCCGAGCGCCTGGATCTCTACAGTTTCGCTGCTAGCAAATGTGCTGCATGGCTGCATGACTGCATGGCTCTGTGGCTCTGTTGCTCTGTGGCTCTATATGTTTCCGGGCTCTCTCGCTTAAGCGTTGCTGCATGCAGCTGCAGCAGCAACAGCAACAGCGATGTCAGCCGTTGCATGCCCCCTAGCAGGCTTCTTGTCTTGTCTTTTCGTGCATTCCTGGCGCTGGTGGCGTGGGTGGAAAGGTAGCAGCTGCAGCAGGCGCAAGCCAAGCCCTGTGTGAGGGTGAGTGTGAATGGACGCGTCACATGCCGTCGACGCACGTCGCACGAAGACACGCAGCCCGGCACATGCACGCCTGGTCTAGAAGCGCAGAGCGAGTTTCATGATGTCGGGGTCGTACACATGTATATATATGTATCAGTCTCCATGTAAGCCTCATGCCGGCACGTAAACTGTCTTTATCTCGCATGACAACGCCGCCGACAGCCACTAGGATCCGAGTCCAAGGCGGAGAAAAGAAAACACCAGCCGCTCTTCTACGACATGAGTTTCATCACATGGGCCAGACTGGACGGGCAGCGCTTGTACGCAAGCAAATCATGCGTGGTTGGATGGCCAGGCAGTGAAACCTCCCGGGCAGATTTGTGCAACCACGTCGGCGCAGCTCTGGGCCAATCATCCATCTTCGCCTCGTCGGTCTTGCGTCCGCACTGTTTGCTGCCTTGCTGTGCAGTCAAAGGGAAAGCCAAGGTGGGATGTCCAGTCGAACAAACATGCCAACCGCAGCCATATGCTAGCCAGTGTGAACAGGCAATACAAAGTCAGAAAAGAAAAGAATCAGGGGGATGAGAAAGAGAAGAGCCAATGGAACAAGAAGGCTCGGTGATTTATGAAAGCACCAGTGTCTAGAGCAACCAGGGAAAGTTGCAGGCTATGACGTGATTTTGGTATGATATATATGCCATGCAGCCCAGAAACAAGAAGAAACATTCCAGAAGAGCAAGAATCGAGGGTATAGCCGCCACATTATTTGTTTTTTTTTTTGTTTGGTGTTTAGTTTTTTTGGTTTCCCCTTTTGTATATGCCGTCGTTTTAAACAGAGAAAGGAAAATGCAAGTGCTGGATCGTATCGTGATGCATACGGCAGTCAATGCGCCAGCAAGACGTCAGGGGCGCATGAGACACAGATGGTATAGATTGACATGTGTAAATTCACCCACCAGAGATTCAATCATAGAGGCCCAGGCCCCCCTCCCCCCGGGAGGTGAGCCCTAAAAGTAAAACTGCTGCTGCGGAGTTTGGCCTGGTGGTGGCTGGTGCATAAAATCGAATGGCATCTGGTCCATAGCCGCATTCCACGATTCCGGAGACTCCCACCAGATGGACTCGTACAGGTCCATGGGCGATATGTTGTTCGCATTGGGGTCAGCGCCGGGTAGGCCGTCGAGCGGAACCGAGTTTTGGACGCCGGGAATTGCCGTAGCAAGACTGCTGTTGGGGGGCATGCCATTGTTAGCGGGGTCTCTCTCGCAACTCGAGGGTACAGGCACAGAGCGGGAGTGAGGAAGAGAGACCGACGAGGATGGGGGCTGGGATGGGGGCTGGAATGGGAGCTGAGATGATGGCTGGTGGGGAGTTGGCGCAGATGCAGCTGCATTACAAGGGAGGGGGCTGTCATACCCGGTAAAATCAGGCGCGGTAGCCGTCACAGGCATGCCGCCGTTCTGTAGATCCGACATGCTAACTGCAGTGTTGGCGTCGGCGCTAGCCTGCCGAGTAGCACTGAACACGCCGTTTGGCGGGGTTTGGCTGACGGCAGCTGAGCCAACCGGCGTCCGGCTTCCGCTGGCACAGGGCGCAGATTCCGAGTTCCGCTTGGATCCGGTAATGCAGCCGTGGTCGTAGATGTTTTTCAGCGCCGTGAGAGCGCGCCACAACGGGCCTGACAGCTCAATGTCGCGGTCCGTTTTGCGTACAGGCCCCGGCGGTGGTGGCGATTGCTCTTTGGCAGCGGTGGCAGACAGCGCAGCAATCAGATCGCCCTGCAGCTGGCGCACTTCTGGATCCGTCTTGGTCTCACATAGTATGCCAAGCAGCAGCGCCGATGACAGCCCGTTGTAGGTAAACGCCCAGCTCCTTGTGGGAATGACAGACAGCTGGTGCATCGCCAGGAACATGCGCACTGTTTCCGTCAAGCTGTCCTTGCACCGGGACCCGAGAGCCGCCTTTTGCTCGCTGTCCATGTGGCAATCGCGGCGCAGCGCCGGGCGGCAAAAGACGGATATTATAAAGGACGTGTGAAGGCGAATGGCGTAGTGTTGCAGACGGTCGAGGGCTGTGCGGCACTTGTCCTTGTCGCGAATGTTGGGCGCCATGTGGGATCGCAGAAGCTCAATCTCCTGGCAATCTTCGATAATCGTCTGATAGGTGGCTCTAGCAGCTACATCGGGATTCAAGCGATCGCGGATGATTTGGATCAGGTGGTAGAGGCCCTCGAGGTAGTTCCAGTTGGCGTTGGGCTGGCCGGCCAGTACCGGGATGGGACAACACGGCATGTTTGTCATGGGCGGGCGGTCAAAGGACAGCGACGTGAGACTGTCATGCCACACACAAGTCCACCACAGCTTGCGGCGGATCATTTCTCTCGCATTTGGCTCTGACAATGACGAGGAGGAGGAGACGGATGCTGATTCGGCACCTAGAGTCGTCTGGCGATGTATGCCTAGTGACTGCGCCAGGCGGCAGGTCAGGCCCAAGAGACCCCAGGAAGCCTCGGCCTTCATGTCATTGAGGAGCACAAAGCTCGTCAGGAGAAGCGCTTGGATGGCATCAAACGTAGGGCTAGTGAATAAAGAAAGAAAAACAACAGCAAAGAGCAGTTAGGGTTAGAGTCTTCAAACAGCGGGAAGAAGCAGGACGGGACAGGACAGGCAAGGCCAACGTACCGCAGGAGAAAGTTGCCGATGCGCAAGAAGTGAAACGACGTCTGAATGTATTTTTGCGAGTCCCGCGTGCGGATGTGGTACGGCGAGTCGTGATACTGCGAGCCGACTGCGAGCACGGCAAACAGAATGGCGAGCCACGAGGCCGATATGGGCTTTGAGCTGCGGGTGGCGTTTTTGGCATTTCGGGCACGCTCTTCCAGATACACCATGAGCTTGCTTTCCAAATCGCCCACGTCGATGACGAAGCCCCAGAACGGTTGGCAGATTTCGCGATACGTTCGAAAGAGCCTGCGGCGAGGATTGACAGTTAGTGGGCTTGGCTGCTTCAGCACTTGGCCTGGCCAAGATGGGGGCGACATACTTCATAACCTCACGGTCTGACGGCAGCTCGGCCAGGATGTCCTGCGCCAGGCGATCTATGTGGGCGGCCGACATCAAGGGAAACGGCGCCGAGGTATCGAGACCCAGGATGGGCCTCATTTCGTAGCGGATGCTGTTATCGTCATCGTCCTTAGGTGACTGCTGTTGTTCGCGCAGCAGCTCGGGGATGCTGTTCTGGCCTAGATATCGGGCCTCGTGGGACACTTCGTACTCGTCGACTCCTGCAGACACGCATTACCCAGTCAGTTAAATGGGGGTTGATCCGGCGGCCGGATTCGGACGAGTCCGAAGGGAGAGAGAGGGGGAGGACACAGATAGAGAGAGCGAGAAGGAGAGAGAGAGCGAGAAGGAGAGAGAGAGCGAGAAGGAGAGAGAGAGCGAGAAGGAGAGAGAGAGAGCGAGAAGGAGAAATGCATGTACCTATTGATCGTGGCCAGCTCCCCTGACGTTTGTCGGTCTTGTGATGGGATGTGTCGTCCGGAGAGTGCTCGCGCTTTCGATGTGACGAGCCGTCGGCAGAGGCTGATGACTTGGGGGCGTTGGATCTCGGGTTCGGCTTGTAGCTGCACAGTTTGGGGTGGTCGCGCTTGACGCAGTTTTCGCATGGCTGTTTGTTGTCACATTTGACTTTTCTTTGGCGACATGGCCAGCAAGCGGTGCCTGGCAAGAAGGGGCGGATGTTAGCAAGTGTATGCAGAGGGCAGAGCAACAGGGCACAATGGCACTGCACGTGGCCAAGAGCGATGAAGTCATAGCTGTGATTGTAATTTGGCTGGATGGCGGTTTGGATTTGGACCAAGTCGAGGGCAGATGACGGAGGGCCTTGCTCTGCTAGCGAATCTTGGTTGGCGCAACGACAGGTCAAGCTTGAGCAAGATGGCCCGGACAGTCACTGGGCCAAGGCCAAGAGATGGCAGCCAAGCCAAACGACAGCCAAGATAGAGCAGATGGGGCGCGCATCTTTGACGGACAAGCCAGCGGAATGTAACACTCGGCAGGCGGCGGGATCGACGGCTACATCAAAGATACATGCCATGCATCCATCTATACGGCACAGAATAGCATGACGCAGCGGAGCGGCCCAGAACGCAGGCGGCACCGGGGGCGGGCGGGGGCGGGGGAGAGTGCATGACATACCGTAACGGACTTTGCGATGCGAATGGATGATGCGGTTGGCTTCTTCGGGGGTCAAGTCCTCGACGGAGACTTCCTCCACGGATTTCTCCATGGTCACAGGAGCAAAAGCAGGCGGGCGAGCGGGCGGGCGAACGAGCTGAGAGGATCCGATTCTGGCCGGCGATGGAGAGTGAAGCAAGAACGGACAAGAAAGAAGAGAGACACCGGATATGCGGCCGGGAATTAAAAGGAAAAAGAAAAGCGCTGCTCGAGTGTTATTGTGCCAGTCTGTGTTTGTACTCGAGGGTGAGGGTGGGTGGTATTAAGAAGTGATTAATTAAGAGAAAAAAAGAAACTTGGAGCTAAAAAAGAAAAACAAAAAAAAGAAAGTGAAAAAATTCTGTCATATGCGCAGCTGAGCCGAAGGGTCCCCCTATAGAATTCCGCTGTTAGGCGGTATCGCAAAGACAGCAGCACGCCCAGGGCGGGTACTGCAGGGGTCTGACCACTGTAGAGCGGACCAGGGCAGGCTCTACAGGGCCCTAATCACTGTAGAGCGGACCAGGACAGGCTCTACAGGGCCCTGATCACTGTATAGTGGTCTAGGGCGGGCTCTACAGGGCCCTGATCACTGTAGAGCGGACCAGGGCAGGCTCTACAGGGCCCTGATCACTGTATAGTGGTCTAGGGCGGGCTCTACAGGGGGCTGGCCACTGTCAATATAGCGGGCAGAGCCTGTAGCAGCAGGGAGGGTAACAAACCTCTAGAACCCTTAAGGCCTGACTGGACATCACCGAATCGCGTGGGAACACTTACATGTACCGGAAGCAATCGCCTTGCAACTAAGCGGCAGACACCTCGAGCTTCGAGTGAGCCACAGGAAAAACGAAGAAACAAGGACCGAGACCGACCACATCACACCTTGCAAGACGAGCAGACTTTTCAGCCAGGCTGGTGCTGCTGCGGGTGCTGGCTGGCTGGCCTGGCCTGGCCTGGCCCAGCAAAAGCAACGCCCGTGGGGCTTCGGCGAAATCATGGAGCATGGGATTCCCTAGCACATTCTGGCGGCTGTGGTTCTAGGCCTCGACGACAAGACAAGCCACTTCTACTGCTAGGGATCGAGACCAAGCAGCACAGATATAGCAGGGAGACCAGTGGGCTCAGAAGTCATTGCAAGCAAGCTGATCGGCTGGCCTGTTGCCGGCCCTAGGCGCCGGTGCAGCAGCTGGCAACGCAGCACGGGTCCCACAGGCCCGAGGTTACGTAAGACAGCCGATCTCGAAGACTTATGCTTAGCTGCCCGCTCCCTCGAAAAATCTCGACGCTTGTTGTTGAACCGGCCCGCTCTCGCCTTGGTTTTGCTGTTAGGACTCTCGATTAGTGGAGATAAAAGTAAAAGGGTGTTCACTCCAGGACTTGTTGGATTCGAAAAGCTCCGCGTCACGTGTCCACACACGTGACCATATTTCCGCCCCTGGCTCCTCTCGGGCGTCTTAGCGGCCCCACTCCCCGCTGCCAAAAACTGGGTCTTGTGCCCAAAGCGGAAAACGCTCTCTAAGCCAAGTTTTCCTCACGCCCGCCCTAGCATTCGTGCACTGTTGTGCTCGAATTAGGCCTAGTACGTTGGGTAGATGCACACAGTACTAGACTGCATCAAGGCATCAAGGAACAATGCAGCGAGCGGCCTGATGCCATCCCCCAAAAAAAGCGGGCTTCGATCTTCTTGTGTTTTCTTCCCTCCTCCGTCTGCAAGTCACATGTCCTCCTCCTGTGCAACCGTGATCGAGGCTGCTTTGCTTACTTTTGCCGTTGCTTCAGCACAAGTGGAGACATATGCAAGCCGTGTCGTTTAAAGAAGGGAAAGAGCAACCAAGGCCGCTGATTTGCTGCCATGCCGCCGGCGACTTTCGAAAATTGTGGGGAAGGCGGGTAGGGTAGCCTGCCCATGGTTCCATTTCTCTTTGTTCTCCTAACTTCCGCTTTCTCTGCCCGCACTGACGATCTGGCTCAACTCAATCCGTCGTGCAGCTATATATTCAACGGAGTTAGTCCCGCACCTTTGGGGCTGGGGTCTGTTATATTCATCTTCTTCCTTCTTCATCTATCCTCTGCTATCCCGTCCAATCTCCTCTGCCGTTATCGCCATCAGAAACAATGTATGACTAACCCCCGCTTCTCTCCTTCTGTTCCTGGTCCTACTAAAGTCTGACCCCACACTATCCCTATTAACTCGCCAGCATACCTCAGCTCTGTGCTGCTCTTGTTTTAAGCATTTCCAACTGACAACTAATCATTAAGCGTTATTTCAGTATTTAGTGGTCTCGCGCTGGACCCTTAATCTACACGTCTTATAGACCCCATACCCGTATACCCGCACCCGCATCTGTGTACTCGCACCCGTAACCGTACACGCCCGTCTCCCGTCTCCTCCCGCCCAAGCACTCCCCCCCTGCCAAGCTCTCTATCATGTTAGACCCATCCGACCGCCGGAATTTTCTAGACCAGTCTCTGCAGGCCCTGAATCAGGAGCACAACCTTGGCTTGGTTTCCCCTGACGCCCTCGACAGCGGCACAAAACTGCCGGAAATTGAGGCCAAAATCGTCTCGGCCCTGAAATTCCTAGCCTACACAACCAATATCTCTGTTCAGACTCTGTGTGATGACTTTCGTCCACTTGCCCGGCGTGTGCATAATAAATCGATTCCCATGTATCAGATCAAACCGCACCCTACCGAATTTGCACAAGACAGCTGTATCAAATACATCACCGAGAACACAGGTCCGACATGCGAGCAAAGACTGGGCCTGATTAAGGAGCTGCACGGCTTTCTCCGTTCCAAGGTCGAATTGCTGGGCAAGACGAGAGGGTTCGGCCGTACACAAAGTGCCCCTACATATACTGCTACTTCTTCCAAGTATAATTCCATAAGTGCAAGTGCCCGAGACATGGATTTGGACGGCTTTGAGGCCCCGGCTGTCAGAACTAATAGGATATTCACCGGCCCGCAAAACCGCCTGGTTGAAAGCTCATTCTCGAGGCGGTCGCCATTTGGTCCCAAGTGTCTTAAGCCAGTACATGAGACCCCCGATGGTATGGACCATGAGCCGAGCGTGTTTAAGGGCCAGGACATGGCGGACACATCCGTCAGGAGGGGGTCTTCAACAACGTATACCCGTAGCAAGTCCTTGGCCGAAAGCTTCGACACTTCTGCCTCGTCGCACTGGAATAATAGCCACTATTCCTACATGAAAGACGAAGGTTGCTTGAGCTTCACCACCAACATCACCGAGACAACCGAGCCAAACGATAGTCGCTCAAACGAATTTGAAGCCCAAAATATCACGAATAACCACGAAAGACAGCCCCAGGTTTTTAATAGAGCAAGGTCCACCCGATCTATCTCTGATGCATCTTCCACTACAGCTTCCAATACATCAGAGCCCGTGTCTCCTCTTCAACCCCGTCAGAAGCGATCACTGCAGCGAACCAACACCATGGGCCAGGAACCAATGGGCCGTGAAAACAAGCCTCTCGGGCTCCAATCTATATGGCCATCGTTGGAGCCTGTAAATGCGAAGCGAGAGGAAAAGACGGTCACTATGACTTCTGCGCAGTCTCACTTCAAAAATACATCTAGACAAAGCATGGCCCATAAATACCCCCCCGTGCCTGTCGAACAGTGTCAACAGCAAGCTGACAAGCTACGCATAAACGAACAGCCCTTCAAGCTTGGTGTTTCTTACCCTTCCCTACCGGAGCTAATGCCTCGGGAAATAGGCGGTATCAGTTCTAGGTTGATGCCCCAGAATGCCTTTTCTTCCTCACAGGAGGAGCCTGATGTGGTGGACTGGGACGAGTTTGATAGCGACGATGTGTTGACGAATATGTTTCGTCGCCTTTCGCCGGGCCTTGACTTGCCTCTCTTTCAAAAGCCGCAGCTTGGTGGGGACTTATTTGGCTCGAAGCTCTCGTCACACCAGGCCAATTTTGCACTGAAGCCTGCTAGAGCTGCTAGAGCTTCATCTGCTGCGCCAGACTTTGCTTCCGCGTGCCCACCACCGCCATCTTCACAAGAGCAGATGTTGGCTTCCAAGCAAAAGCTCCTCACTGACCGCCTGGAAAACGTTTTCCGTAAGTCTGCGCTTTTCTCATTGTTTCAGGTATAGACAGACAGGCTCGCATACATCAGGCATTGACTATCATCCTCTCTAGCACCTTTACCGCCCTTTCTTCAAGAGGCTGATTTTGCCGTCACCTGGGAGATTATGCGGGCAGCGCTTTACTGCCGCGTTGATCTATCCCGGACGTACATGGACATCAGCAAAGCCACTTCGCAACAGGCTTTGATATCCATGCTTCGGTCCAACCCCCTTTTCAAAGACAGGGAACTCCCACCACCCTCACAAGATCTGGCATTTGAAACGGCTCGGCTCACGGGACAGACCAGAGGCCAAGTGGTGCTGTTTATCGGCGGTCTGTCATGGTCAACACAGCAACAAGGCCCTCTGTTCACGCTGCAGCTGAACCCGCTGCGTATTGAGCGCGGATGCAGGCTGCACCGGCGGTTTGGTCCTGATCGGTTTCTAGAGCTTAATTTCCCTTGCCCCAAGAACAACAAGGCCCCCAAGCTGGTCCGAGAAGCCGATCCTAATGCCGAGATCATTATGCATTGGCTTGTCAACGAGAGACTCAAGTTCCTAGGCCGGACGTGGGCCGCCTTCTTCACCCGTGACGCCAAAATGAATCTGAAGAATAAGGAGCCCGAACCAGACTGGTTTACCATGCCGAAAACCAAGATTATCAGCTTGAACCGAGTCTTTTTCTTTGCCGAAGATGGCCAAGGGTTCAGGCCTGCGAGCGGGAGTGTATTTCCACCCAAAGAATTCGCCAAAAGACCGCAAGAGCGTGTTCAAATGAGTCGACAATGTCTTCTCGACTGGGCTATCCAGCCCTGGCAGGACAAGAACAAGCAGCAGCCGGCTCTCAAGCTGTTCTCTCGGCTTGCGCTAAGTAGGATACACGGTCTTGTCGTGAAATGACATGGCAGATTTGACCCGCTAACAAAAGATACCAGGCCTCAGCAGTACATTTGCTACAGTGACTCTAGAGCCTCACCAGATATTTCATGAGGCCAACGATATCATGTCGCCCACTAATCGTGTTATGAACGATGGCATTGGGACCATGTCCAAAGCTCTTGCAATAAAGATTTCAAGCACTCTTGGATTAACTCATGTTCCCTGTGGCTACCAAGGCCGGATTGGGTCTGCAAAGGGCCTCTGGATTATCCATCCGGACGAGCCAACCAAGCTGTGGATACGTACGTATCCTTCTCAGCGTAAATGGGTGTGTGACGCTTCAGACCCAGATCATCGCACTTTTGAGGTGCATTCTGAGGTTCGGAGTCTATCATCTGCCGCACTGAACACTCAGTTTATTCCGGTCCTGACTGCGCAAGCATACGATCCGGACGACATGGTGGATGCTATTTCCCAGTACCTTGAAGAAACAATCAATGGCGAGATGCTGATCCACAAAGCTATGGGGAGCGAGCACCCGGCTTTGTACTTGAAATGGCTACATGAAAACCCTGGCTTCAGGTATGAACGCATTGCCAACGGCACTGTTTCCTACACGGGCGGCCTTCCCACAAACGACCATGAGGTAATCAAGTTTCTTCTCGCAGGCGGCTTCAAGCCAATGGAGCAGAAGTTTCTCTTTGATATCGTACAGTCCATGGTCAAGTCCCGCTGTCAGCGTCTAGAAGAGAAGCTGAAGATCAAAATCCCACGCTCAACCTATGCATACATGACAGTTGACTTTCTCGGTGTTCTGGAGGAGGGCGAGGTCCATATAGGCTTCTCTCAGGGCTTCAAGATTAGCGACCAAGAGTCTGAGCAGATTCTCCACGGTGAAGATGCCCTGGTTGCCCGCTCGCCGGCACATTTCCCCAGCGATATACAGCGGGTCAAGATGGTCTTCCACCCAGAGCTGCGGCATCTGACAAACGTGGTGGTCTTTTCAATGAAGGGAGACCGGCCTCTGGCCGACCTGTTGTCCGGAGGCGACTACGACGGCGACATGGCCTGGGTTTGCTGGGACCAACGAATCGTGCAGAACTTTCAGAACGCGCCGCCGCCGCCGGACCTGTACCTCGGACTCATAAAGGACAAGAAGACGTTTGCCGAGATGGCGGATGAGCACAACGGGCACAAAGAAGAGACTATCAATCAATTCTTGAACCATGCCTTTTCGTTCAACATGAACGAGTCTATGCTGGGCATCTGCACAACGTACAAGGAATACCTCTGCTATGACCTCAACAGCGTGAAGAGACCAGAGCTGGAGCTGTTGAGCACTTTGCTCGGCCTCTTGGTCGACCAGGCGAAACAAGGCTATGTTTTCAGCCAGGCAGACTGGTGCGAGTTCCAAAGAATTCATGGGTTCAAGCCAGACCTCAAGAAGCCGCAGTACCGAGAAGACCGATGGTATGGCAACGGCCGGCCGCAGCACGTGCTCGACCATCTCAAATTCACCGTGGCTCTGCCTGCCATTAGCAAAGCACTTAAAAAGTTCAGTGAGGGGGGCGAGAAGACCATGTACTACGACGCCCATCTCGCAGTTCCAAGCAATCAGCTTGAAGAGTGGTGCGAGCCTGCACCCGGGGCATCGACGTGCACATCGGAGCAGAAGGCGTGGAAGAACATCCGCAAGCAGCTCAACGACGACCTTGACACCATAAAGGACTACTGGATAGAGTCGGGCATAAACAAGACTCTGGACTACAACGAGCGCATCGAAGTGTGTTTTGCCAAATTCGAAGCTGTACAGCCGCTCGCCTCTGCGATCAAAGCCTTTCCGTCCTTTGCCCAGATCCTACAGCTCTATCTGCCCGACAGCATGAGCACCTGGGGCCTCATCAAGGCGTCGCGGCTGTTTGGCGTGGCGTCGCGGCGCAAGAATAGCACGCTGTGCAAAATGGCGTTTTTGCTGGCCGGTCGTCAGCTGCAGCAGATCAAGGCGCGCGAGACGGCCCGTACCTATGCCAGCGCGGTAGTGTGCATGACGAGCGAAATGTATGCCGTGTACCAGCCAGATTGCCGCGTCATTGCCGACCTGACGGCGCGGGATGAGGCGGCGGGGTATGCCGACACGATTGCGGCGTCACAGGAGGACTTGTTCAATGGGGCGCTGGACGACGAGACGCTGTGGTCGATGGTGGGGTGAGAGGCCGGAATGAATGCAATGGCGGGGGATGTGGTGTTTCTGGAGGGGGAAGGGTGTTTGGAGAAGCAGGGCCGGGCGGACGCGCCTGGTGGCAGTGTGGTGTTTATACAGAACTAGTCAAACAGTGATTGATTTCCATACAGAGCCGGCTACTGTAAAACATAATGAATAACGACGACAAAGTACAAGTACCTTATGACCCCACCCCCCCCCCCCCGCACCCATTCTTGAGGCCCGTCTGTCTGTACGCCCGATGCCGATGCTGTCTAAGGCGTGTCCCGCTTTTTAGGTGCCCTCTAGTCATGTGCTCTACAACCCCAAATCAATGTACTCTTGTACCTTGTTCACATACAACGAGTGTGTCACACAACCTTTGAGTGCATTTTTTCCCTCTTTCTACCCAAACAAAAGTCCTGTGGCCTTTTGGGCAACAAAATCAATCATCCGACCTCTTTCATCTCTTATCCATCTCTATTTTCCTCCGCTTCTCTCCTCTCCGTTCGATTTTGCAGCGCTACGCCGCGGCGTCCGCCTATGGGATTTCTCGCCGAGCCTAAAGCCAGCTTCGCTTCTTTGTTTCACCAGCAGCAGCAGCAGCAGCGACGGTGCCCTGATTGCGCCGTCTCTACAACCACATCATGCCATCGAATCATAACTCGCGTGGCTCTGCCGGCAGGCCTTCTGGAGACGAGAGAAATGCCGCTCCGGAAAGTCCGAGGGCTACGGCAGCGTCGGCCTCGCAGAGACAGTTCCACTCCCAAGCACGGCGTAGCTCCCTTGGGCGAAAAGCATCACAGTCGCCCTATGATCTGAGCGCCGAATATAAGGTTGTTTGGCCATCAGTTCATACGTCAATGTCCCGGAATGCAAGTGTAAGCACCGACTCTTCGCAAGCGGTGCCCGGGAACTTGCGATGGGCTCCTGTGACTTTCGTTCCGAGTCAGGACCAAAACAGTAACCACTACACAGAGCCTCTGCCTGTAGGCTTATCCAGAACTTTTAACTTGCATGCTATTCCTCCTCCTGCTCCTCTTCTCTACAATCCCGCCACATCTTCCTCTTTCCAAACCTCGTACCCGAGACCCGAACAGCAGCCAAACCCGCCGCCCCCAATGGCTCGCTCTCAACGGCCCGCCCGCTCACAAAAAGTGCATCCTGGACGGCTGGCGTCCGTGCTTCGTGATAATGAGCCCAGATCGCTGGCAGATGGCACCGTGTCATACCGCCGATGCAGCCAGGAAATCGCTGCGGATCCGACATACATCTCCATGATGGAAAGCCTGTGTCACTCAACGCGGGTTCTTGCGGAAATGGGATATCCGCTCCGCCAGCTGACCACGGAGGAGCTTGAGCGCAAGAACCGCTGCAGCCGGTGCCAGAAAACCATGACGCAGAAGCGTATTCGCAACCGCAACCGCGGCCGCAACCATGACCGCGACAAGTCCTGGGCCGAAACAAAGGAAACCAAAGATGGCTCTCTAAGCGGCGTGAACGAGAAGCAGCAGAAGAATAAAGAGGCGAGTGAGGAAAAGCCCAAATGCAGATATCACACTGGGACAATGGAGAATCAGGTAAGTCTTTTCTCTCTCCTTCTCTCGCTCTATGCATGTGGCTCTTGCATCTCTGCTCAATCTTCCCCTCATCCAGGCTACTGCTAACTGCCCTCCCTCCCTAGATTTATGCTTGTTGCGGCGGAAATCAGTTCTCCAAGCCATGCATGGCTGAATTAGAGCATAAAGCCAGAGACTTGGATATCCCCGCTCTCCAGAGCATTTGGATGATGTACGAAACCCCACACGTGACCTGTGACCCTCGTCCCTGTATTGTCATCGACTGTGAAATGGGTGTTGGCATAGACGGAGATTCGGAGCTCATCCGCATCACGGCAATGGACTACTACTCTTCCGAAATTCTCCTTGACAAGCTTGTCTTTCCTGACAGCCCACTGCTGCATCCCAACACCCGCTTCTCCGGTGTTTCTTTCGCCGACCTGAACATGGCGCGCCGCAACGGCACTGCCATTCTCGGCCGCGACGCTGCGCGGGCCGCCCTCCTTAACTTTGTCGACCGCGATACCATTGTTGTTGGCCACTCCGTCAACAATGACTTGGTGTCACTGCGCTGGATCCATTATCGCATTGTCGATACCTTCCTGCTCGACTTTTACGAGGACAAGCGCCAGCGAGACATCAAAGCCCACGAAGCAGCTGAATATGAGTCCATGGCCCTCCAGTATATGATGGACCAAACCAAGCCGTGTCCAGCTCCCTTAAAGGCCGAGGCTTCGGGGCAGCAGCCCAGTCGTTCGCTCAAGACTCTGTCCAAGTTGAGATTGAATCGAGTTATCCAGGAGGGCGCACACGACAGTATGGAAGATACTCTCGCGTCAAGAGACTTGCTAAATTGGTGGCTTCTCAACAAGGTGCAGCCCAATTTCAAGACGTCATCGGCTGCAGATCCCTTGTCATACGATTTCAGCCAGCTATCAATGTAGTCACTTGGCCAGTCCACTCAGATCCAGTCTTTAAAGTGTGCAGCTGGCGGATATTCTGTGTAGCCCTTGTTTGTATAGTTAGTAGGGCTAACCTTGACAGCAGCTATACAGCTAGTAATATTGACCAAGCATCTCTATATTCTCGCAACAGTCAACCCACTGTTCTAGTCTCAAAAGGCAGTCTCCCAACCATTGTTTTTGTGAAGCTCAACTTGAAGATAACTAATGTAGTATAGTAACCCGATTGGTAATGCTAATGGCTAACAGGATCCAACAATCTCGGTCAACTGGCATGACAATTCATCCATTTTCATCATTGATGATGGCTTTGCCAATAGGTGGAGTGGGATAGACAACGATGGCCTAAACCCGAGGGCCTCTGGCACGGAACAAAAGAACAGTTCCCACAACCCAAGACTCAACGCTTTCAAAACTGTCTTCCAGCCCTCTGGCTATGGCATCAGGATTATCCCCTGCGTTGGAAAAGATGCCTGTCACATTGTAAGCCCACATGAGCAGCGCTGGGACGAACCAGCCGTGGTTCTCTTGAGAATCACCGTCAATCACGACCTCTTCGCCATTTCCCATCCCAAGCCCATATAACACTCCCGCCGGTCTGCTCGTGACACGCCTTGTAGACGAGACCACTGTACACCCGAAAAACACACCATCGGGCTTCAAATGGCGCGCAGCATTGCGCGCTAGCGCCAGCGTCTTCTTGTACGCATCGCCCGGCACGCAGTGCAGGACCAACGACGCCGAAACAGACGCGAACCGGCCGCCGCCCCGCGGGCCAGCGCCGTCCACCGTGTCGAGCGCCTCGCTTTGCGCTGCAGACAGCGGCTGCGTGGCGTCGGCCTCGACGGTGAGGACGCGCGCGGTCGGCGCGGCGCCGACAATGCGTGCGCGTGCGGTGGCGAGGGCCTGAGGGCTGAGGTCCCACAGACCGATGCGCGGGCGAGTGTCGGCTGCTTGGTGCGGGGTCAGGCTGAGGCTCGTGGCGGGGAAGTATCCAGTGCCGACGCCGATGTCGAGGTGGTTGGCGGAAAAGTGGCGGGCGAAGAAAGGGAGCAGGATGTGGCGTGTGGAGCAGCGCCAGATGTAGTTGCAGGTGATGTTGAGGATCCAATAGTCATAGCGCGTGAGGAACGAGGTGTCGTACACGCTAAAATACAGGTTTCTGAAGAGGGCCTTGGACGGTGCTGCGCTGGCATTTGTATTGGGCTTGCGAGGATGGGGATCTTGTACCTGGTGAAAGGGCATGTTGATGAGCAGAACGAACTCTGGAAGAACTGTCGATTTGTGAGAGGATAGTCGGGGTTAAGACCCGGTTTACTGAGCCAATGTGTTGTAGATTTGCAGCTGCGGACTGTTAAACACCACAAGAGAAAGATGAGGGGGACGAGGCACTGATCCAGCAATCTGTCCCGCAGACGTTGAGCAGAAATCTCATGTGACACCAAGTATTAGGCACAAGGCAGTTGCCATGTAAACAGACGAAACAGCTCAGCAAGAGCGCAAGATTAAATGGGAAGATATTCCCGACTCGAAATGTACGTACTCAGGCGCTCTCATATTGCGTCTGGCAAAAGAAAGGTGCAGTAAGTGCGCGAATTGGCAACTGCCCCAGTGCAAGCCTAGCAACTGCAATATCTGGCTGATGCCCAACAGTTCGAGTCAGGGGGATGGCTACTACGGTAACACAAGCAATAATAGCAATTACAATGGAATTATCAGGGTTACACAAAAACAATGTACCAATGTATTATCATCAAGTAATAGTAAACAATAGGCCGGGAAAAAAACAATAAACACGCAGGGCTAGACCGTAATTTCCAAAGCAAAACTATACACACGACTCCAAACTAACCATGTGTCATCATTTACAGCTTCAGCTTGGCCTTCAGGGGCAGGTTGCGTGAGCTGCTGCCTACAAACACGGTCTTGGCGTACTCCGTGATGACCCAGTCTTGGCTTTCCACGTCCCAGTTGGACAGGTCTCTGCGCGTGATGTTGGCCTTGAAGGTCACGCTGTTGCCGGGCTCGACCGTCAGGCGGTCAAAGCCGCGCAGAACCCTGACAGGGTCGTTGGGACCTCCGTGGCTCACGTACAGCTGAGGCACTTCATCGCCGGCGACATGGCCGGTGTTGGTGATGGTAGCCGACACCTCAAACAGCACGTCCCACAGCTGCGGGTTGCCGCCGGGGGCGCCCGAGGAGGACAGGCGGGGCTGGCTAGAGCCATCGACGGCATGAGGAGGCAGGAACTCTTCAGGGGACTGGCCGTAGTGGTCGTCATCCGAGGCACTGGCCGCATCGGTACTGTTGAGGTACGGGTAGATGAAGCGGTAAATCGGGCGGACATCGGCAGGGAAAAGATAGTCGCTCAAGTCGGTGCTGAAGTTGCCGAGTACCGGGGCTTCAATGGAACTGCCGGAGGTGCCAGTGTACGGCTTGGCATCCAGGCTCTTGACAGTAAGGTCCGAGTACTCAAATGTGGTGTACGAAAGACCGTAGCCAAACTCGTAAATGGGAGCGCCCGAGTCGTTGGAGCTGGGGGCTACCTTGTCAAAGTAGCGGTAGTCAATAAAGAGGCCCTCGGAGAAGTTGTCCTGGGGAGCATCTCCGCCGTTGTTGGGCTTGTATATGATCTGCGTGCCGTAGGACTCGATGGAGCGGCCCCAGGTGAACGGCGAGCGGCCGGCAGGATTCACACGGCCGTACAAGACATCGGCAATGGATCTTCCAGACTCCTGGCCGGGGACACCAGCCCACAGAATAGCCGAAACGTTGGGGTGGTCGTAAAAGTCGTTGAGCAGCACCGGGCCGGTGGAGTGGATGACGACAATGGTGTTGGAGCACACAGAAGACACGTTCTTGATCAGCGCGTCGCCGTCGTGCCACAGAGTCATGTTTTTGCGGTCGCCAATGTTGCCGTCAACAGAAATGTAGCCCTCGCCCGAGTTGGCATTGACAAAGACAACGGTGGTGGCATTGGCCTGAGAGACCAGGGCCTTGGTCTGGGTCCAGGCGTAGTTGGTCAGGATGCTCTCGTAGCGCGAGCCATCCTCCAGAGCCTGCATCAGAAGCGCAGTGTCGGGGGTAACGAGGTAGCTGAAGTCGGCCGTGCCAGAGCCCCAGGCCATGCCCAGGGTGCCATTGTCGCATCCCCTGTCGCTGCAGCTATTGGGGCCCCAGATGTTGGGCCCAGCATCTTCGCCAACAACAGCCACAAACTTGGGCTTGTGGAGGGGCAGGATGCCGTTGTTCTTGAGCAGCACGGTGCCCTTGGCAGCAATCTCGCGGATTAGCTCGCCGTGCTCTTGGCCGTGGCGCGCATCGACATGCTGGTTGACCATCTCGTAGCCCTCTTTGGCGGCATTGTGGACGTAGCCGTACGTGTCTTTGGTCCACGACGAGAAGTTGATGTCGGGCATGGCATCAGGGGCCATGCCGACCTTGAAAAAGGCGGCCATGATGCGCATAGCCATGTCGTCGAGGCGCCACTCGGGGAGCGTGCCGTTGACC
Source organism: Thielaviopsis populi (assembly GCA_017591655.1). Taxonomy (NCBI): domain Eukaryota; kingdom Fungi; phylum Ascomycota; class Sordariomycetes; order Microascales; family Ceratocystidaceae; genus Thielaviopsis; species Thielaviopsis populi. The sequence goes on along the minus strand of JADILG010000159.1, from coordinate 16,606 downwards.
ACGGCCAGGGTCAGGTTGGCTCCCCAAAAGCTGCGGCCGCTGCCCATCATCGTATCACCAGGCATGGTCATGTCGAGGCCAGCCACTGCAGAGCTGACGCCGGTGTGCTGGGCCTGCCAATCGCTCATGATGAAGCCCTGGAAGCCCAGCTCACCCTTGAGCAGGTTGTTGTTCAGCTTGGAGTTTTGGCAGGCGTACGAGTTGTTGACCTGCTGGTAGGAGCACATGAACGAGCCCACGCCTGCCCTGACGGCATCGGCAAAGGGCCACATGTAGAGCTCGTGCATGGTGCGGTCGTCGATATTGGACGAGAGAGCCTCGGTGATGTTGTCGCCGTAGCTCTTGGCCTCGGAGGCTTGGCGGAAGTTCTCCTGCTCGTTACCAATCCAGTGCTTGGCACACGCAATGACGCCGCCCTTTTCCTGAATGCCGCGAACACTCTCTTCCATGCCGACGCCCGTGAGGTATGGGTCGGGGGAGAAGCCCTCCCAGTTGCGGCCGCCAGTCGGCGTTCTTCCCAGAGGCCCCGCCACGGGACCCAGCATGACGTCGATGCCCTTTGCGCGGTGCTCTTTGGCAATGGCCTCGCCTCGCTTGAAGATCAGAGAGCGGTCAAACGTGGCAGCGGCAACCTGGCCTGACGGGAACACTGAGACATAGTCGGCCATGCGGACGCCAACGGGGCTGTCCTGGAGACAGAGGCCCCGCATGCCGAGGCGGGGAATAGAGCCGACGTTGCCAACACAACGCTCCGACTCCCAACTAGAAAGCAGCAGTCAGTATCCAAGAGCAGCACGGGCATCACTATACCACGGAGAAACACTTACCCTACGCCGGTCGTCAGGTTGACCTTTTCCAGCAGCGTCATCTGCGAGACAAAGTCCTTGGCCTTGGCATATGCTTCTTCCCAGCCAAGAGACTTGGGGTCCATCCACGGTGAAGGGTAGAACGGGGCTGAATGGGCCAGCGTGGTGTTGTAGTTGCTGCTGCTGCTGCTGCTGCTGCAGTCACGCTTGTCCGAGGGGTGCGCCTGGGCCACTGCAGCCAGCAAGGCGGAGGCAAAAACGGAGAGCTTATGCATACTGCAAAGAATACCAGAATCAAGATGGAAAAGACTGTCGTGCCAGAAGAAACGAACAGACGAGAAGGCGAATGCGGGAACACGCGGATTTATAAACAAAGCAGGGCCTAGCTCAGATCAACACAAGGAGTTCAAGATGGGGGATTTGCCTCGGTCCCTGGAAACTTGAAATTGGAAAGAGCTCAAGGGTGACGAGGAAGGCGGGAAGCGAGGGAGGCAACTGCCTCCCCTATATATACCGTGTTGTTGCATTTCCATCCAATGTCTGTGGCCAAGGAGCCCGAGGGAGCTTGTCCGGAGCAGTTGCAGTCTGGGACGTGGCAGTTGCGCAGTTCGGAGAGCGGATGTGGATCCACGCCAGCAGCCAAGACATTGTATTGTGTAATTGATCCGGGCAACTACTGTAAATGGCCCCAAGGGACTTCCTTTTTTGATCTTCGGGCAGAAATAAGACAGTACGAGAAACAGTGCGGCCATTTTCTCACCCCCTTCAAATGTTGATGTGCAGATATTGCTTGTGTCTGTGGTGGGTTCCAGGCCAGACTCGAAATGATGCTATGGACTAGAGAGAAATAAGGCGTGGTTGTACTTTGACGTACAACAGGCGTCTCTCATCCCCTCCCTCCTAGACACACCCCTGTCTATGCATTCTTCTCCAAAGCGCCCCCTTCGCCATCATTGTTGTGTCCTACTCAAATACATCCATCCAGTCACACGATCACACCCATACAAGGAAGGCCCCCCGGTTCTTGGTCGAGACAAGAGGATCCACGTCAACAGGAGGAAGAAGCGCCTTGGTCACTCGTTGTCGTCATGCAGGCGACCTGAAAAGATGCCAGTGGCACCACACGGATGCAAAAAGGAGCCCGCAGGCAAAAAGGCAAAAAGGCGAAAAAGCAAAAAAGCAAAAAAAGGCCCTGTTGGATCTGGTCTTGCGGGGAAGCAGACGCAGTGTGTCTTGGGGGAGCAGGGACGTCAACTACGACTTTGCGGGGAAACAGCCATGCCATCGGCCAAAGCAAGCACCGGGGACAGGAGAGGAAAAACAAAGAGGCCGGCACGTGCATAGGCATACAGCCAAAGTGCATGCAGACAGACATATACAGCCGGTGCTGGGTGAATGACAGCAGCGGGGACTCTCTGATGCTGGGTGTACGTCCAATATATTGTCACAAGCATTCACCCCATCTGCCCCCACATGCGTGTGTAAGCGCACATGTGCTAGATCTTGGCTCGTTCCATTGATGTGGCTTCCAGCAAACGAGGCACAACAGTGTCTGTATTCTTTCAAGCTCAACAGCATATTCCCACTTCCACAATAGGCACAGCACCACTGCTCAGCAAGTTGCATGTCAACCTCCGCCAAGTGGCAAGACCGAAGCTCCGCCTTGGAGCACAAGACGCCTGTTCTGCTCCCCTCTCCGCATGGCCGTGGTCTGAGGGTGGAGCCTTCATCCCATAGCACATGACACCGAGTGGGGGAAGAATATGACGTGCGTGGCATCTTCCCGGGTCTGGATTTAAGCGTACAAAGGGCCGAGAGAGGCGCCGTCGTGACAAGCGCTGGGAAAGGCCAGACAGCACAGCCAGGGTGGTGAGCACTCGCGTTCACCGCGTGATGCTCCGGCTATAGCCCAGTGCCACGTTTACCCACTTCGTCTTCCTTGCTTCGGTGCCATTCAGGGAAGGGTCTTGCGATGCTTGCATTGGAATGGATGAACTACTTGGTACAGGCTAAGTCCTTCCACACCACAGGCCCAACGGGGAAATGAGCAAATCACACATTCCCCAGAAAGTCGGAATGTGTTGCCGAGAGAAAGAAAAAAAAAAGAAAAGGAGCACAGTTGGAACTCTATAGTGAGCCATGTGGGGTAGGGGGACACCTGGACACTTGCGGCAATTCATGGTGTTTTGCATGTGAACATGTGCGTATACACTACATGCATCATGATTCCCTCACCACCTTGCGTTGCTGGTGTGCTCACCAAAACGCAGAAACCTGTTCTACGGGCCGTCGACAGCGGAGATTCAGCCGGCAGACGACAGAAAGCAAGGCACTACTAAGAGGCACAAAACACGGTGGCTAGCATGACAGGAGCGAGCTAGCCGGCAACCTGAAGCGAGACGCCGGCGACGCAACAACAAGCAACGGAGAACATGCAAACTCGCCCGCATCATGTGAGCTACTTGGTATCGAAAGGAAGCTTCCGCTTCACACTCTGCAGCAAGCAGCAACTCACGAAGCAAGCATGCATGTCTCCGTGCACAGGTGGCAGCTTGGCAGATGTCGTCGGCAGTACAGCCAAGACGCGGGACAGGGAAGCAGGGATGGGGAAGGGGAAGGGAAGAGCTAGGCGAGAAATGTTTTCTCCGAAAGAGAATGAGAGAATGGGAGAATGAGAAAATGAGAGAAAAGGGAAAAGAATAAAAAATAAAAATACAAAAGTAGAAAAAAGAAATATTTAGTGCCCCAAAGGACGACCCTGGGGCGGTGAACCCTTGGAAAAGGTATCTTGGACTGAGAGGGGATCGAACCCCCGACCATTTACAAATTTGTAGTGAATACTGCAAAGCAAATATCATACCACTAGACCATCAGCCCGAGATAGTGGATCACCTGTTCTTGATTGGCCGACAGTAATTACAAACTATAAGGGGAGACTGATCTACAGTGTTTTTTCAAAAAAAAAGAAATTAAAAAAAAACTTAAGCTCTATGTCTTTGGGTTATGCTCAGTAACCCTTGCCTTTAGTGTACAACCACTAATGATCACAACCTTGCCATCAACATCAGCATCATCGTCATCATGACACCAAAAATTCAATCCACTTCCCATAATCCACAGATCCTCCTCCATCTCACGCCTTGTATCGGCCCGTTTCTCCTCAGCATCATTAGGCTATTCCCCACTACGTAGTTTGCTCTTTCTCGAAACCCAAAACAGAGTTGCAGCCGGGTGATGTTGCGAATGTTGTGATGGATTTTGCCGGCAATGAGCCATATGCCGCGTGTATGCGAGGTTAGGGCCTGGGGGTTGAAGACGGCGGCGGTGGCGACGGCGGCAGCAGCAGCAGCAGCGAAACATCTACATTGGGAAGCGCAGCTCAGTTCCGTTAGGCTTTTCTGTTTTTATTTATTTATTTGGCTTGATAAAAAGTCACCAATGTATCTATCACCTCGAGTAGTATCGCGAGACCATACAAGTCGCGTATATATTAATTGTGTACATGTACATAGAAGTTGATATCGCCGTGGCCAAAGCATCAATGTCTGCAAAGACTGGCCTAGCCCAGGCAGAAGCTGAGCAAGCCAGCATCAACTACATCCATTCATGTCTCTCTGCGGGGGTGATCATCATGACCTCCCCCCCTCTCCCCCTCTGAGCTCAGTAAATATACGGGATAATCTTGTACGGCACCTGCTTCTTGTACTCGAGCCAATCGTCACCGTACTTCTTGAAGCACTTGTCGTCGTCACGGCCCTCACGGTGCAGCAGCAGAGTGGCAAAGTAGAAGACGTAGAAGTAGGTGAAAAGAACACCCCAGCCACGTGCAGCATCCTGCACGACCTCGCGGCCATCCAGCATAATCAGCGCCCCCTCCACACCGCTTCCAGCAGCCAGGATGGTGTATCCGGCAATGCCAGTGGGCAGCGAGTACGGCCAGCTCTGGATCCAGTCGCCCAGGTAGTTGATGTGGCGCGCCATGCCCCACCAGCCGGTGACCAGCAGCTTGCTGCCCGTCTTGGTGGTGATGTACTTGAGGTGGGCAACCTTGGCAGAGTTGGGGTTGCGACGGAACTCATTCTTCTCCGAGTTGGATGAGCGGAAGATCAAGAAGCCGGTAAGCAAGACGGCAAAGGTGGCGCCAAGACCATAGGGACCCAGAGTCACGGGATACGTGGCCAGGTAGCGCGTTTGCGTCGAGTACAGGAACGGCACCCACACCAGGTCGCCAAAGGACAGCATGTTGCCAAAGCCGTCCAGCGTAATGTCAATCATGGTGAGAACACTAGACTCATAGTACCACGCGTCGATGACGTACAGCGTCTGGATGCTAGCCAGGAACACCATGCTGTCGGAAACATAGCCGTAGTTGCGGTACTGCTTGGCAACCCAGGTGAAGTTGCACAGCGCCCACATCAGCAGGCCAGGGCGCAGCTCGCACCACTCCTTGATGTCAATCTCGCCAAAGAAGGGCAGATTTACGCGGGGGTTCAGCTCGCGGCCAATGAACCAGTCGTAGAGCATGTTGCCGGTCTGACCGCCAATGGCCAGCTCGCGCATCTCCTTGTTGCCCGCCTTGACACTGAAGCTACCGACGTATACGTAGGTGGCAAGGGCGTAGGCAATTATGAGGTGCGAAGTCATGATTTGCAGATAGTTGTCGTCAATGTAGCGCCACACGACAAAGTCGGCGCCCTCGGCGATCGTTCCGGAAAGACAGGCCGCGAGAATGGCCATGTTGCTGGTGAAGGCTATGGAAGGGGACAAGACACGTGGTTAGAGCGGGCGGTGTTGGCAGTGGGACGGGCGGATTTGCTTGCGACTGACCATTGCAGCGGTATCTGAGGCGGCCGCCAGAGACGAGCTCGGTGCCCAGGGCAATCTCGGCAGGGAGGATGGCATAGAGGAACAGGTTGACAATGTAGTAGGCGATGGTCACAGCGAAGACGTCGAGATCAAAGAAGCCCAGGAGGCCATTCTCAGGCCAGCCGACCTCGGCCTTGAGGCGCTCAATGTCGAGCGTGCTGGGGCTCAAGAGTGACGGCGCAGGACATCCCGAGATGTCGTTGCAAAGGAACCAGAAAACGTAGAGGAGGACGGGCAGGCCGAAGGAGATGCCAAAGACGCCAATGCTAGACAGGCATGCAGAATGCGAGTGTTAGCTCGCTGATTCTCTCTCTGTGTCATTGGATCATGGCGATGGATTGATGGGGGAGGAGGAGGAGGAGGAGGAGGAGGGGGGAAGGACTTACGGGCCGCCAAACTCGTAATGACGGGCCGGCAGCGCGGACGCGGGCGTTTTCGCAGGCATTGAGTGCAGAGGTGATGTCGCCAAGTTTGTTGTTGTGAGAAGCCGCAGTGCAGATGGGCAGAGGAAAGGGTCAACTCTGGCAGCGCGCGTGAGGCTTCAAGCTTTTTCAATGGCAGCAGAGAGCCCTGTCGCTTTCGTTTGGCTCGCTACTTAGTATTCGTGTTCGTGATGTGTTCAGCTTACCAGGCGGCTGGCCCCACTTTAGCTTCTCAGCTGCCGCCCTAGGGTATACCCAGCGCCACTAGGGTTGTGCAGCAGAGCAGCCGCGGATTAGCCGGTGCATTTGCTTCACAATTATATTCGGCAATTCTATTTAAAGCGCACAGATTGCTTAAATGGCCTGCATTATCACAAGCTGACCAGCTGCTTTGTTTTCTGCTGTGCTTGGGCTCTTCAAACCTGCGCGAGATCAATTTTTTTTTCTGCTGCTGCAATTACTCTGCAAAGTCTGGTTTCGTTTCTCGATCGCCATCTTCTCGCCTCGATTCATTTTCATGCCCCCGCACCATCCTCGTTGCTAGCTTGTCCCTGCAATTCCACGAGATAACAGCACAGCACAGCACAGCACAGCACAGCACAGCACAGCACAGCACAACGCCGACATTCTCTTGCCCTTGCCTCCAACGACGCATCCCGCACAATCACGATAACAACAACAACACCAACTACACCACTCGATCGCCTGCCATGGCGCGCATGTCGCTTGCTCCGCTGCTTCTCGCCCTGCTGAGCACCAGCTCTCTGTGTCTCGGCGCCACCAGCACGGCCTCAACCTCGACCTCGCCATCCCCCGCTACCTCCTCCTCCACTGCTCCCGCAGCCTGCACAGCGACGTCCGTCTCGACCCTGGGCGGCTTCTTTGATCTGCGGCCGGATATTGCCGTGCCGGCGCCCAAGGACGCGCCCAAGGCCAAGGGCGTGCGCAATACCGACTACGAGGCCCGCGGCTGGGACTACGGCTACAACTTCACCCTCAATGTGTGCGCTTCTGTTGTCGCGCCCGTCAAAGATGTTGTCGGCGTCGACGAGGCGCAATGGCAGAACGTGAGTGCGTACTATACACACGAGGACAAGTTGTATTCCTTGGGGTGAGAATGCCTGTCTTTGTCTTTTTTTTTCTTTTCTTCCGTCCCGTCTCGGGATTCCCGTCCATGCCACTCGCCAATGCTGACTACTTTAATTCCCCTCATTATCCAGGCAAGAATCCATGGACCTGCAAAGCCGCGGGCGTAAACTCGTGCTGCAATACAAAGACGGCTCGCCGTGCGGCCCGCCCTCGTCATCGTCGACTGATGCCCCCCGGCGCAAATCAGCCACCATCTCCTTCCTCTGCGCCAGCGACCCGCTGGTCACCTCTCTCGTCGCCACCTTTGTCGGCGCCGACCCCGATCAGTGCGCCTACTTCTTCGAGGCCCGCTCCTCCCACGCCTGCCTCTCTGCCGAGCCGCAGCATCCAGGCTCGGGATCTGTCGGCCCCGGCAGCGTGTTTACCCTGATTGCAGTCATTGCCTTCATGGTCTATGTGCTTGGCGGCGTCTTCTACAACCGCACCGTCGCGCATGCACGCGGCTGGCGCCAACTACCCAACTACTCGCTGTGGGCCGGCGTCTGGAGTGTAATTTGCGTATGTGTGTCCTGTGGCAGCCGCCGCCGTCGGTGGTAGCCTCCCGCTCTGCCTTTTGCCCATTTTTTGTGCCTGTTGCCTTGCTTGCTTCCTTTCCTCGTTTTGTGGCATGTACGTTTCTGCCTTTTTCTGTATCATGTCATTGCCCAAGTGCCGGCACATGTACATGCGTCCTGTCTTGTCTTGCTCCTGGTTTCTCGCGCTCTCTCTCTCTCTATTTCTCCCTCTTTCTCCCTCTCTCTCCCTCTCTTGTGCATAGACACACACTACAGTCAATTTCTTTTTTCTTTTTCCCTTTTGAGATACCACCACCATGCCACACTTCTGCTCTCTCCTGTCACCTCGAAATCCCCGATTCACAATCGTATCCAGCATGCCTCTGACAAAATACATCCAAAAATCTTTTCATACCATTTACAGGACTTTTCTACCATTATCATGGCTTCATGCGCCCGCTTCCTGCCCGACTCCCAGTCCTACGGTTCCGCCCATTACCGCCGCCTGGCTCACTCGCCGACTCGTAGCCGTGAAGACGAGAATCGTCTTATTGACCAACTGGACGAGGAATGGGACGATTGAGCCGCGGAAACACTGCCCTGCCCTGGTCTCAACTTGGTCGTGTTGTGATTATTGAAGGGGCCACGGCACGGTTGTATGTTCTATGCGTGCTGGCTTGGCCGTTGTGCAGACAGTACAAACTGTACAAGCTGTAGGATTAGCTGCATCTCTCCTTTGTGTCTTTTCTTTTTCTGTGTTATCTTAGACGGCGTTTAGACTTATGCTATTCTCTATGCTTTATATTATTTCTCTACTATGCTCTCTGCTGTTCTGGTGATCTCTGCACGCTGTCATCATCGAGGCTACTATGGGCTTGGCTTGCTACTGTCTTCTTCAAGGAAAAGTGGGACCAACTCAGTCAGCTATAACTTCAATGCTTCAGTGACGTCAGTCTGTTATCGGCCAACACTATGTTTGCTGTACACTCCAGTCAAGAAAATAGCCATGTGTCAGCATCGAAATCATAGAACATGTATTACCCCGGAAAATATGCCTCCAAACCAAAGTGTCCCAGATCTCGTTCTACCGTTTCTATAGATTGTGATGGTGACGTTGCCTCTACTCTTTGATGTCTGCCGCGAGATTCATCTTCATGATTGCGTCTCTAGTCCAATCATCCTCACTCAGCTCAATCGGCGCACCGCTGTTAAGCCACATCGGATCCTGGCCATCAATGCTGGGAAGAGGCCCGCTGAGGGTAGCCGACATGGACTGGTCGGTCATCGTTGTCAAGGCAGAAACAGTTCCCGTGGAAGAAGGGCCAGCTACAGACGCCGACGACTGGTTTTCTAGGCCAAAGTCGAACGCCGGAAGACCCGTTCCAGGCCGTGATGTAGGCGAGGAAACAGTAGCATCGGACTGCATGTTTTGCACGGGCATCGGAGACACGGACGACTGCTGTAGCTGTAGCTGTTGTTGTTGTTGTTGTTGTTGTTGTTGTTGCTGGTAGTACTCCTGATACTGTGCTTGAGTAGAATACTGTTGCTGCTGTTGCTGCTGCTGCTGCTGCTGCTGTTGAGCCATCATCTGAGGCACAATCGGCATAGGAGGGGGCACTTGGGAGTTCCTCATAGTGTCTAGCCTCGCCGACGAGCTGACTGTCGACATGCGTCTGTTTGCATGCGAGGGCTCATGACCGCTCTGGAAGCTGCTCATCGAGGATCTGCCAACAGCATCCCCGCCATGGCCAAGCGGCCCGCCATCCAGGATGCTCGGATCCGTGCTGCGGATGGCAAACTGCGCCAGGGTAGGCATGGTGCGCTTGATCCAGCCAGCCAAGATCTTGCCACGCTGCTTTTCGCCGAGTCGAGAGCGTGGGAAGGCCCCCTTTTCGACAAAGGCGATGATATCGACAATGATCTGATGTTCGTTGAGAACGGCATTAACAATCACAGGCACAATCGAGGCAAGATAGGGGCTGCGTGGGACCTCGGCCAGGACGACAACAAGGCCACCGGCCTGGAAAACCGCACTGTTCACGGATGTTAGTACTTGGCCAAGCGTAATAGAGTTTGATGGCTGTCGAGCCGGTGCTTGAGACTTACCACCCACCGGGTACAATACGGCGGTGCGAACGTTCAATAGAAGCCTCAATATCCATGGGGAAGTGGCTGAGACCGTTGATTTCAAAAGTCTCGCCAATGCTTCCCAGAACAAACAAAACTTGCATTTCCACCAGGGCGCCACCGGGTCCAATGGGCCGGCTAACACTGTGCAAGAAGCCAAGATCTCCCGTGCGTACATAGGCAATGTTGGGATCACCGTCAACTGTGCGGCCATTGAAGCGGTCGACATCAAAGCCGGACTTGGAGCCGTAGAACGACTTGACGCAGGCCTCGCTATCAACCCAGATCTCGCCGTATTCACCATCATGGCAAAGCGTGCAGCTTTCAGGGTTGACAATGGCAATCTGCGTCGAAACAGGCACCATCCCCGAGTCCTGCACCAGCAAAGCAGTCTTGCTGTCGGTGCCGGGATCCAGAGGGATGACCAGACCACGACGGAGAGCCCGAGTATCAAGCCACAGCTCAATGGGCTCGATGCACATGTAGGACCGCGATGCAATCATGGGGTTCAGAACGTGGGAATACACTGTGTTGATGGCAGTGCGATCAAGGCCAGTGGCGGCAAAGTGCAGGCGGACCTTTTGGAAGACATCAACGCGCGGCCTGCCATCGGCTCCAATCATCATGTTCTTCATCTCATGTAGAGTGAATCCCTTTGCTGTCATTGATGCCATGGCATGGTCAAGCATCTGAGGCGTGGCATACGTGTCCTTAATCTTGTAGCGAGAGAGGCTGACGAAAAGCGACAATGGCTGTTGGGCGAATTCAACGGGAGACAGGAGATAGGTCGGTGTGCCAATGTAGATGCCCATGACAACAGAGTGCAGGAAACCCAAACCCGTTGTACTTCTTACGCAGCCGAGAACCGGTCGAGAGCTGGTCATTTGGCACGTTTCCTTTTGCACCTTGCACATGCCCAGGATGGTGTCGTGGCCCAGCTGTACGGCAATCCGTCGCTGGTCGGGCGTCCAGTAGGTCCAGATGACGACCGGCCACTTGGGCTGCACCCAGGCCGGATTCATGGTGAGGCCGAGATCGCGAGAGCCGCTGTTTTGGCGGGGAGGCTTGGTGGTGTTGTACACATTGGGCAGGCTTACTTTGGCAATGCCAGCAGACTGCTTGATATGGCTAGCCACAAGCTTCATCTTTAGCAAGTGATCAACATCCTGGTTAACCAAAACAGCTTTAACCTTGTAATCAGAAACCAGATGCAGGAGAGCCGGTACGTCCTCACGCAGACGGTTTTGATCCAGAGGGGCCATGGGGATGATGACAAGACCGAGACTGATACAGGCGTGGACGGCAAAGACAAACTCCTCGGAGTGGGTGTACATCAGGATGATGTGGTCGCCCGCCTTGACCTTGACCTTGCTCCGGAGATACACGGCAACGGCTGCCACCTTCAGATCAAACTTTTTCCACGTGATGCCCTTTCCTTCTCTTCCCTTGCTATCGATTGTGCAGTACGCTAGCTCCTCGGGCTGTCTGGCCACGCGCCATTGGATGAGATCCGTGATTGACATAAAATTGTTCAGAGGCGTTGACGTGCGGTCATCCATGACAACCTCGCGACGATCGATGCCCGAATACTGTTTGTCGGCTGGCATAAGAATATCCGATCGGGAACTTGAAGCCAGCGATGACCAGATGCCGCCAATGGGATCAACGCCAATGGGCAGGTTCAGGACAGCATGCTCCACGCCGAACCGCACGTGAGCACACGGGAGATTGCCAAGGTCAAAGTCCCGGCGGCACAACATGTTCCCAATCTCCCGCCGGCCATTGCGGATCACTCTGGGGAGACTGTTTGGTGGGCTGATCATCACACAGTAAAGGCGCAGGTGATGCTCCTGCATGAGGACATCCATGCACTTCTCAGCCAGGCTGTCCAGTAATGGGGGGTCAAGTTGCTTGGGAGCGCCGCCTTGTTGCAGTGGTGCTGTTGATGCAGCACCGGCCTCGACGACCAAGATAGGCAGATGCTCTTCGTTCACATAGACATCAAAAGCGGAGCAATCGTACACTAGCTGGGTCATATTCTTGAGAATGCTGACTACCAGGTGTTGCACAAAAAAGTAGCGATGCTCGGCTACTTCAGTGCCGTGTTCCATCCACTCGACCTTTTGGCGGATGCGATCTTCATACAGGCCAAGGACAAACACCTTGCCTTCAATAACCGTACCCAAGAGACCAGTGCGCAGAAACTCGGGTTCAATAGACGTTGGAGTTGGGTTGCCAGGGTCGAACTTGTATGGGCGAGCATGGAAGATTTGCTCCGTGTGCTTTGGCAGAGCCCAGAAGCCACCGGATAGGGACGGGGAGTCTACCCAAATTTCACCGATAGAGTGTGAAGAAGCCAAGAGGCCAGTCTCAGGGTTGACCACTGCCAGCGTGGCGTCAGGAATGGGATAGCCAAAAGCTCCAACACGCACCGTAGTGGCATCATTGGCGCCTTCTTTGCGTGCCTCGTCGCCAATGGCTATAACCATCACTTCGTTGCTCTTGAGGGCTTCACGGTCCAGAAGTACTTCGCCTAGTTCATTCTTAGCCCGGGATTTCGTCTTCGTCGTGTTGCCGCCGCCCAAAAGACTACCGAAGCCACTTGTTGCCGGCTTCTTTTCCTCTTCCTTTTCTTTCTCGCTCTCGCTGTCGTCGAGATCCTCTTCGGCGTTGAGGAGCTTCAAAGGAACGCCCATGCGCTCTTCTCCGCCAACCCAGTCACGCACACTGATTACCATGCCACCATGCTCAGGCAGGCAAAGCATGGGGGCTACGACTTCGCGGGCCCGAGGGTTACGCAGCGGGCGTAGCCAGCGATCAGCCAGAACCTCATGGAATTCGCAGTTCACAGTCAAGGTGTCAATCAAGCAAAGCTTGACACTCTGAAAGTTTGGCTCCACGCCTTTCTTGTAGTTGCGAGTGGACATGGGATCGGTCTGGTAGTTGCTGACGGCTTTGTTGAGGCCCGAATAATCGGCTACCATGAGGGTAGCCTTGTATTTGGTAATAATATGCGCATAGAGGCCAGGCACGTCGATGGCCTTGCTCTCCATCCACACGGTGGTATGGCCTCCGTAAACACCGTACAAGACACCCAAGATCATGCCGATACCATGACGCGGGTCGAGGTACGACAGCAGGATCTCGCTGCCGGGGTTGTTGGCCATGAGCTTGCCGTTGCGATCTCTGAGATTGCTGCCACTGAAGGTATCTCCGGGCTTGTTGCTTGGGACGGTTGTTGTGATGGCGCTCAGGCACGCCATCTGGTGCATGATTGTGCGATGGCTGAGGACAACGCCGCGATGATCGCCAGTCGGCCCGCGGGAGAACTCGATGTAGGCAAGGTCAGGTACCAGCAGTGGCGGAAGATCGTCCTTCTTTTTGGGATGGAAGCTGCCAAAATCGTTCGTTTTCCACCACTCAACGCCCTTGGGCCATGACAACTTCTGCATGTTGATGTCGCGCTGGAACATCTTGAGGTTGGTGTCGGTGGTCAGGGCCAGGTGGGCCTGTGTGGATGTGAGAATCATGTTGAGGCGCTGGTAGTCTTGCAAGTCGTTGATGGGAACAGCCACGACTCCGGCAATGGAGCACCCCAAGAGCGCAATAGCAAAATCAATGACTTCGGTCTCGCGGTAGATCAGCGCCACTCGGTCACCCTTGTAAAGAGTGCTCTTGTCCCTAATGACCTGGGCCACCTTTTCGGCCCTGGAGGCGAGCTTGTCCCAGGCAATGGTGCCGATTTCCTTGCCTTTGCTGTCCAGCACCCAGTATGCGGGAAGCTTGGCATTGGTACGGCCACGGTACCGGAGAACCGCGGCGATGTTGTCGAACTTGGACATGGGCTCGTTGAGGTCGTGAGGGTCATGGATGGCAAACGGCACATCTCGCGGTTCGAGAGGCAACTGGTAGTCCAAGGCCTCCGGGGGTGGGAGGTCTCTAGCACTGAGCATGGGGGGAGCGATGGCTGCTGTTGGTGAGAAGGTTTCGTTGGCCGAGTATCGTTGCGGGCCGCCGTATTCGTCGCCCTGTTCGTGGGATTGTTGGCCAGCAAAGTCGGGGAAGAAGCCCTGCGAGTCCATTGTCCCGGCGTGGCTATCGTATGATTGCTGTGGTTGATGGTGGATGCGCTGGTGTGGGGGCATGCTGGCCGGGGGCATGTGATCGCCGTAGCCCATCTGCTGGTCTGGATTGAAGGCATAGTCGGCTGATACCATGGTCTGGGTCCGTGATGGGTCTATCACGGGCAAGCCCTGGCCAAGGCCTGCGCTCAGAAACAGCGAGTCTCGTCGTTTGGAGGTGCTGTGGTCTGCTGCCATGGCCATGGGCACGCCAGGCCGCAGAGAAGAAATGGCCTGGAAGGCGGATTCTGAAGGGGCGTATGATGCCCGGCGCATGCTGTAGGAGGAATCGGGGCGCGGGTTGTTGGCGGTTGACGAGAGGTGGCTGCCGTCTTCCAAGCCGACGCTGGAGTCGAGTTGCGGGGTCAAGGAGAGTCTGTGTGCAGCGCTGGCGGGATGCGACGAGTTTTCGGGCGAGTGGATTTTGAGGCCGCCAGATCGATTCTGGGAGGGTTCGACGATGAATGGGGGCGAGTTGGGGGTGCTGGAGTCGGCATATTGAAATTGGGCCAGGAGCTGCAGCTTGCGCTTCTGGTAGCTAGAGGATGAAAGCAAGGGTTAGTCAGAGTCAGCCATTCGGTATCTTGGCAGCGTGTCGGTAGCACTGGGGCAAGCGGGAGAGAGCGGGGGGACTGAGGAAACTGGGAACGCATCGGCTAGCCGTACCCCTTCTGTGTGATGTCGCCTTCCTATATGAATGCGAGATGTCAGCTAGTCTGTCGTAGTGCGTAGTTTGTCTCGTGTATCTGCGAGTTGCGAGGGAGCGTACCTCTAGCTCGCGGTCCAGCTCGGCCAGCTGCTGCTGCAGCTCTGGGGGGTAGTCCGCCATGCTGGCGACTGGAACGGGCAAATTGGCAAAGGAGGCGCGGCGGAAAGAGCCGGGAGCGGCAGCGGCGATGGAGGAAAGCCGGGGGTGTGATGATATGACAAAGCGTCAAGAGCGAGCGAGAGAAATAGAATGGCTTGCTATGGCGTCAGGCCCACAGCCGCAGCAAATCAATTGTGGCGTGGCTGTGATGATGGTGCTTATTCAGCGTGTCCAAGACCTGCGGTCGAGCGTCTGTTGTTGTCGCCGGTAGAATGCGCAATGCAATGGATGATGGAGCGCCTTTGGCTGCGTGAAGTTGGCGAGGGCGGAAGGCGGAGGGCGGGTTGGTGGATGGCCTGGCGGGAAAAAAAAAGGCTGAACGATGTACTCATAGCTACGGGGATTGCGTTGCTATATTTAGAACACAGAATCCCGTGACGTAACTAGCGACTTTTGCTAGGCGCAGAGCGACTCCCACAGAGGACGCACTACGGGCTTTCTCTTGTACGGAACACGCTGTATGAGGACTTTGGGTGCTGTCCGATGGCCGGGCCAAGAGCCGAATAATGGTGACCTGTTCTCTACAATTGTCTCGTGTGTCTGATACTTCGTGTATGTACCTTTTTGTGCTACAGCCCCAGACACCAAAAGCCATCGGGTCCCTCTCAGGGACGCTCATGTCATGTCGATCCGGACTGCTGGCTCCTGCAAGGGCGCTCGTCTACGTCATCATCATCAGTAAGGCTGATATTTCCTCGTCTTTCAAAGCATCTCAGACGTCTTTCTGATCACAGCTTTGGCCGAGATGATGCTTCATCCATCAACGATCTGATTCCATCCGGGGGCTGTTGACTATATAAGCTGGCCTACCTGGACCTTCTTTCAACAATTGCGACGCTTATTCCTCAATAGTGTAGTGGTGATCATACCTGCTTGTCACGCAGGTGACCTGGGTTCGATTCCCAGTTGGGGAGCTTTCTTTTTTGCCCTTTTTCCCCCCCCCTTTTGCCCTTCTCTCTCCTCCGGCCCCTCCCCAGCCCCAGCCCCACTCTTCAAGATTCCCTCACCGCTCAGGACCATCAGAACCCCACCATTCTGCCGCCTCAGCATAAAAAAACTTCAGTCGCGATTCCTAAGCTGGCTTTCTTTTTGTTCCTCTTTTCAACCTCACCAGCCGCTGCAAACCCAACAGCAAGTGCGCCAGCACGCTCCGTTTATTTCATCGAGCGCATCTGAGCCTCTTCTTTGTTGTGCGCCTAGCACTGCGCCTGCGTTCTTTCAACTAACTGCCCTGCTCGCCCTTTGTCTGCCCCGTCGACTGCGTCTGTCTTTCAGCATCACCTCGGCGCTGAAGGCTGAATGATGTTCTGAAACGGGCTAACGAACGGCGTCGCTGCGAAAGAAAAACTCGTGGCTCGCGGCTCGCGGCTCGCAAGAGCCTATCTGCGCTGCTGTTGAGCAGCTCTGGGGCGTGGGTGCCGTTGTCCTCTTTGCTGAGCAAACAATGGCATCGATGCCTCAGGCCCTCACCAAAGGTACACTCACTACACCCTTTACACCCTTTCTCCCTCCCTTATACCTATTATGATGAGACAACACATTAATTCACAGACCTGTTCTGAACTTCTTTGTTGATAATGATGTACTTTGTTCTGATTCTTCCCTTTACGCCCTTTTTTTATTCTCATATTTTATGAAGAATCTTGACTAACAAGTCTCTAGGAAACCAAAAAAAAAAAAAAAAAAAAATCATAACAAGGGCGTGGAAGAGAATTTGAGGGGAAGAGAAAAAAAACAAAGGAGGGGGGGGGGT